>JAQQPU010014219.1:7497-17540 GCA_029168905.1 Artemia sp. Kazakhstan ARC1039 | reverse complement strand
TCAAAATTTAAACGAAATCATTGACGAATATTTTAAACAAATTTATTTAAAAATAAAATATATTAATCTGCTTCTTTTCTGACAATTATAAGAAGCCACGTCGGAGTGTTAGTATGGTGAGTGTTATTTGAACAAATCCCCCTAAAATCAGCCTGTAGGACCACTCTTCTTGAAAATTAAATCCTAGTATCCTCGAAATTTACTTTTTTTATTCTTCAGCAAAACACTATAACCAAAACACTATATAACGTTATAACCAAACACTATATGTTATAGTGTTTTGGTATGCTTTTTCATATTGCTTAACGAGTTTATCGTTTTTAGGGAGTTAAATGAATGGATTAAGGACTTGGGTTTCTCTGAAAAATTGTCGATCAGGTTTTCCAACTAATTTGTAAATTACGAGGTTAACATCGTGTGATATGACTGTGACGAATTACGAGAGTTAGTTATAAGAAGTTAGCAATTATAAGAAGCCATTTAGGGAACCTGAACCAAAAACCAAAATTTTTTTATAGTTTGTTAATATGATTGTTGTTGGTTCAGCAAGTTGTCTCAATCCCATTGCACGTCAATGGTAATATATTACACCTTATTTTCACAAACATTCCTGATTATTACTAAGTACCCTGCTCTCTCGGTCCATTGCATAACTCTGACCATAACACACTTCTTTGGAAGGCCAAAGATGGCCTTCCAGCATCACGTAAAGTAAAAATTGCCACTCGACCTATGACTAAAGAGGCAATTTGCTCCTTTGGACAGTGGATTGGGACGTTTGACTTTGATGAGATTTGTCCTTTGACAGATATCGACCACAAAGTTGATACTTTCAACTCTTTGCTGTTATGTAAGTACCATGGACCTTTCCTGAGAAAAAACTAACTGTTAGTGACACTGACAAACCTTGGGTAACACCAGATCTCAAGATGCTTATCTTAAATCGCTGCCAGTTACGTCGCTGTGGTGATATTGTTCAAGCAAACAAACTTCGTAACCGCATTGTTAAACTGTTACGAGCAGCGCAGAAACGGTACGTTCATGACAATGTCTCACCTCTCCTTCAAGGTGAGCCCCGCAAGTGACACTCTGAAGTCAAGTTTCTTACCGGTAAACGTACCACCAGTGACGTTAAGATACAGAAAGATGACAGAATGCTGATAAAATCAGCTGAAGTGAACGCCTTTTTCACTTCAATCTGTACTATTCACCCGTCCTTCATCGAAGCCGAAATCGAAGCCCTTATTGCTGACGTCTCTAAAGATACAATCGTTGAGTTATCCGAGTTCGCGGTGTATAAAGAACTTCAAAAGTTGAAAAGCAACTGTGTTTTTTATCCAGGAGAATTGCCAGTTGAACTTTTAAGAGAATATTCTATGTTTCTAGCAAAACCGCTCTCATCAGTAATCAATCAGTCGTTCAATGAGCACAAGTTCCCGAGTGCTTGGAAAAAAGCCTATGTGCGCGTCTTACCCAAAGTCAAAGACCTGAAATCCTGTGATCAACATCGTCCAATTTCTATTACGCCTAATATGGCTAAAGTGACCGAACCCTTTATTTATTGAGAGCTCTTAGTCCAAGTTCAGCCAGCCCTTGATCCGTTTCAGTACGGCTGCTTGAAAAGGAGTAGTAAGACACATTATCTAGTACGTCTCTACCACCTGAATACCAAGTGGTTGGACAAAGGCAGTAGCTTCGTTGACCTGCTTTTAGTCGATTATCGTAAGGCATTTGACTTGATTCGCCATTATACAGCACCAAATAACCTCAAAAAGATGGGCGCTAGGAAGCATATTTTGCTCTTAATTGTTGACTTTCTGCGTAACCGCTACCAGTGTGTCTATGCCTTCTTCCTAATTAACAAACTCTGAGTGGGCTGAAGTGACGTGTGGCATGCCACAAGGCACTAAGCTGGCAGCTCTTTTTTTTTAGTGGTAATTAACTACATTATCCTCGAGTTTGAAGGCAGATTCAAATACGTAGACGATATCTCCCTACTTCTGAAATATCTTGCTGAAAAGTCAGACGTGTATCCCCAGTTCAGCAGTGAGATCAGTAAATCCTTTCTCGAGCAGTGTAGCATTAATGACCTCCAGCTTAATGTGAATAAAACAAAAGTCATGAGGTTTAATCCGCTTAAGCGTGACCTCTCATGCCCGGATCCGTGGTACCCTACCGCCTTAACCTCAGTGATTCTCGGGGTTACTTTTAGTGTCGACTGTTCATTTACCTTGAACATCGCCAGTCAGGTGAAAAAGGTAGTTGCGCACTGCGCTCGCTAATTACCTTGCACCGACTGGGTTTCTCACAAAGTCAGCTGATGACGGCCTACATCACATATGTGCGCCTTATCCTAGAATATGCGTGTCCTGTGTGAGGCCCTCAGGCTCATAATATTGACCACCTAAGTGAAGATCTGGAGGCCATTCAAAAGTGGGCAGTGAAAGTGATACTAGGCCTGAAATACAGCTCTTATGAGGCTGACCTTAGTACCTTACGACTGCCAAAGTTGTGTGATAGGCACTTGCAGTTGATGTGCAATTTAAGGCAGTCCCTTCTTTCGTCCCAAAAACACCGTTCGTTGCTTCCCCCACCTGTGCCTATCACCGCCAACACCTGCCATAAAAACCAACTAGTGCCGCCTAAGTGTCGAACAACCCGTCACAGCAATTCATTCGTGCCTTTTTTTGTTTAAACCGCCAGTGACCAGTTCTATGCAATGCATAAACAGCGGCTACGATAGTCGTTTATAAAATAAATGAGTCTTTGAGTCCATGTTTTCTTTTTAAATTTTGTTGTTTAAAATTCAAGTTTATTATTTTTTTTCACTGAAATACATTACCAGAAGTAAATTTGAAATTGTCCCGACTATTGTTCAGAAATCGTCCAGAGGAAGAATATATAATTCTTCGTTCTCCTTGTTAAAAATTAGTCCTTCTTTTTAGATTTTTTTTACATTTATTCTTAATTATAAAGGCAGCGTTGTCTAATAAAGTATACGGCTATTGAACCAGAGGCCTATCCACTGGGAAAGTAGATGCTTGAAATAAGATTAAGAAATCATGGGAACAAAGAAGTTCAGAAAACTGTATTACAATAAAAATAATAATTATTATGTTATTTTTACCTGCTCATAAAAAAAAGAGAAAAGCGGAGCAATAAGAAAGAAGAAAAGGAAAAACTAGAACACTCAGCATCAAAGAACAAAATTACGTAGTAACTTCTTTATTCACACTTGTAGATCAGATGTAGAGGCAAAAACTCGAACAATGTTTCAAAAGCCATTTTTTCTGCACTTGTTCTAGTAAACGGCACAATGACAATTGGGTCTACCATATTTTGAGACCTTAGAACGAATGTGTTTCTATCGTAGAGCGGGTATCAAAGCAACACGTGAGGTATTTGCAGTATAGAGCCCGGAGTTTTAGTCTGTCAGTTTGGGTGAACCAGTCCCATAGCGGAGATACATAAAGCAGAAGCGAAAGAGAGCAGCCGCTGCGTAAAGCTTTGCAATAATCTTTCTGTTTAAACTAAATTTCAAAAAAACAAGCTTCCTGTAACTTGAAAGAATGATTTTGGTAATTTTCTCATTTGTTAGTAAACGAGAACTTCTGCATCATGACCGTACGTTATTCCCAGGTACATCCTGGTATTTCTAGGGAAAATTTTCGTTTTTTCAACCATCACATATGTAGGGTCACTGATTTGCTGCCTGCTTGCCCCGGGGCGAAATTCCACAAACCCTGTCTTTAATGCGTTGACCCTTAGACTGATACTTTTGTAACCACTTATCAGGCGTTCAATATTTTTTTTGTGGAGAAGTAACGTTGCAGCTTAACATCAGCAGGTCGTCAGCATACGAAAGCAGGCTGAGGTTGCATAGATTGATGCTGAATTCTCCAGCAACGTTTTTTTGTTATCCCGGGTGTCAGGGTGTTAAACAGGATGAGGCTTAATAAAGATCCTTTTCGAAGACCTTGAACAGATAATCGGTCTAATCGGTCTGCTCAGATGATCCCCAGTTAGTATAACTCTCACAAAACTGCCTGAGCACCAGGAAGATAAAAGTGCCACGACATCAGCATTCACACCATACACGAGTAATTTCAGGGACACCTGAGACTGCATAACTGAATCGAATGCAGCTGAGATTTCTACGCTAATCATAAAGAGGGAGCATCCCATTCTGTGGATTTTGTCAATAGTTTTCTTTAAAATCCTATGTACAAATGCACAACTCAGGTTTGGGTGGAATCCAAACTGACGATTATCCAATCTACACTTCCCCGAAATTTCTTAAAGGAGAAGTAGACTTTACTAAGAACGCTTGAAACGGTAATTGGTCTATATCCTGTGCACTGATTTTGTTTTTTTTCCTTGTTTGGGATATTTGAAAGAACACCAGCACAAAATGAGCAGGGGACCATACGGCAGTCGACACACATCTGAAACAGAAGATTGATATGCTCAAACAAGAAGCGAGTGCCATGCCTTAGGCTATCCGGACAAATACCATCGAGACCCGGTGCCTTTCCACGTTTTAATTTACAAATTGTTTAGCTACAGCCAATTTAAACATCACAAGGGTATTTTCCACTTTTGATAGGGTTTCGAGCTTTCCGTTTAAGCATTTATCACAATCTCGTTCAAGCTATGGGTCTTTGGAACCCAAAAGTTTCTACGACAAAGTTTAAAGTTTCTACGACAACGCGTTATATAAAAACAATATGGCCCCAGGGCATAACTTTTAACCCTTGCCCTGAGGGCTGTGGGGGGGTTGTCATCCTGAAAGACCGTATTTCCAGAACTTTAAACTACGTTGAACAAAATGGTTATCTCAAAATTTTGATTGGATGTGTTTGGGGAAAAGGTGGGTGTAAGAAGGGGGTTAGTTGCCCTCCAATCATTTTCGACTATTAAAAAGGGCACTAATCCTTTTTATCAAATGAGCCTTTTTTGAAGTTTCTACGACAACGCTTTGTGTAAAAAAGTATATGCCCCCAGGGCATAACTTACAACCCTCGCCCTGAGGGCTGTGGGGGGGGGGGTGTCCTCCTAAAACATAATTTCTATTTGAAAATCAACTACACTGAACAAAATGGCTATCTCAAAATTTTGATTGGATATGTTTCGGGAAATGGTGAGCGTGGAAGGGGTGTTAGTTGCCTTCCGATCACTTTTGACTATTTAAAAGGGCACAAGCCACTCCAATTTCCGACTGAATGATCCCTTTCTGAAGTTTCTACGACAAATTCTTCGATACAAAGTGCCCTGGTCTAAAGGAAAAAAATAATAAATAATACATTGTGCCAAGATTGTTCTTATATGCCCCCAGGGCATAACTTAGAATCCATCCCCTAAGGATTGTGGGGAAGTGTTCTCCTCAAAACATATTTTCTATCTAGAAATCAACTTCGCTGAACAAAATGGTTATCTCGAAATTTTTATTGGATGTATTTCGAGAAAGGGTGGGCGTGGAAGGGGCTGTAGTTGCCTTCCGATCACTTTCGACTATTAAAAAGCACACTAACCATTTCAATTTCCAATCAAATGAGCTCTTTTTAAAGTTTCTACGACAACGCTTTGTATAAAAACCTTATATGCCCCCAGGGCATAACCTTTAACCCTTCCCCTGAGGGCTGTGGGGGGGGGGTTGTCATCCTGAAAGACCTAGTTTCCAGAACTTTAAACTACGTTGAACCAAATGGTTATCTCAAAATTTTGATTGGATTTGTTCGGGGAAAAGGGGGGCGTGAGAGGGGGGTTAGTTGCCCTCCAATCATTTTCGACTATTGAAAAGGGCACTAGCCCTTTGAATTTCCAATCGAATGAGCCTTTTTTGAAGTTTAGACGACAACGCTTTCTGTAAAAACCTTATATGCCCCCTGGGCATAACTTATAACCCTCGCCTTGAGGGCTGTGGGGGAGTGTCCTCCTCAAAAACATAAGTTCTATCTGGAAATCAACTACGCTGAACAAAATCGCTATCTCAAAATTTTGATTGGATATGTTTCTGGAAATGGTGGGCGTGGAAGGGGTATTAGTTGCCTTCCGATCACTTTCGACTATTAAAAAGGGCACAAGCCACTCTAATTTCCGATTGAATGATCAATTTTCAAAGTTTCTACGACAACTTCTTCAGTACAAAAAGCCCTGGTCTAAAGAAAAAAATAATAAATAATACATTGTGCCAACATCGTTCTTATATGCCCCCAGGGCATAACTTAAAACCCTTCCCTTAAGGGTTGGGGGAAGTGTTCTCCTCAAAAACATATTCCCTATCTGGAAATCAACTACGCTGAACAAAATGGCTATCTCGAAATTTTGATTGGATGTGTTTCTGGAAATGGTGGGCGTGGAAGGGGCTGTAGTTACCTTCCGATTACTTTCAACTATTAAAAAGGGCCCAAGCCACTCCAATTTCTAATTGAATGAGCCCCTTTTGAAGTTTGTACGACAACTTCTTCGATGCAAAGTGCCCTGATCTAAAGGAAAAAATAATAAATAACACATTGTGCCGACATGGTTCTTATATGCCCCCAGGCCATAACTAAAATCCCTTGCCCTGAGGGCTGTGGGGCAATGTCCTCCTCAAAAACATAATTTCTATCTGGATTTCAACTACGCTGAACAAAATGGCTATCTAAAAATTTTTATTGGATGTGTTTGGGGAACAGGTTGGCGTGGAAGATGCGTTAGTTGCCTTCTAATCACTTTCGACTATTAAAAAGCGCACTAGCCATTTCAATTTCCAATCAAATGAGCCCTTTTTAAAAGTTTCTTCTACAACGTTTCTTCGAAACTCATAAAAACCTTATATGCCCCCAGGGCATAAACTTTAATCTTTGCCCTGAGGGCTGAGGGGGGTTGTCATCCTGAAAGATCTAATTTCCAGAACTTTTAAACTAAGTTGAATAAAATGGTTATCTCAAAATTTTGATTGGATGTGTTTGGGGAAAAGGTGGACGTGAGAGGGGGGTTAGCTGTGCTCCAATCATTTTCGACTATTAAAAAGGGCACTAGCCCTTTGAACTTCCAATCGAATGAGCCTTTTTTGAAGTTTCTACGACAACACTTTCTGTAAAAACCTTATTAGTCCCCAGGGCATAACTTACAACCCTCGCCCTGAGGGCTGTGGGGGAGTGTCCTCCTCAAAAACATAATTTTTATCTGGAAATCAACTACACTGAACAAAATGGCTATCTCAAAATTTTTGATTGGATGTGTTTTGGGAAATGGTGGGTATGGAAGGGGTGTTAGTTGCCTTCCGATAACTTTCGATTATTAAAAAGGGCACAAGCCACTCCAATTTCCGATTGAATGATCCCCTTTTCTAAGTTTTTACGACAACTTCTTCGATACAAAGTGCCCTGGTCTAAAGGAAAAAAATAATAAATAATACATTGTGCCAACGTCGTTCTTATATACCCCCAGGGCATAACTTAAAACCCTTCCCCTAAGGGTTGTGGGGGAGTGCCCTCCTCAAAAACATATTTTCTATCTAGAAATCAACTACGCCATCTAAATGATCCATATAAATAGGGACCGAACGCAACCCTACTTAACTCCTAATTCAATACGAAATCAACTAATAGTCTCATTTCGTACGTTAATCACGGCAATGTTAATCTCGTAAATAACCTAAAAATTACTTTGATGCATTTATCTGGTATACCTTACAAGAATAGAACCTTTGATTAAGCTTTTCTATTGTCTGAACCAGACACTTCTTCCCAATCTATGGAGCTGAGGACTAAAGGGGTCTGATGACTCTAAGCACTTCTCAATTTAATATAAGAGTGAAAATTTGGTCGATACATCCTCTCCTCTTTCTAAGATCACATTATTCTTCTGTTAAAACTTCATCTACAGCATCTCTAAGTCTTAAAATTTTCATCATTCTAAGTAATTTGATTCCTAGAGAATTTAAGCTAATGCCTTTTCTTATAGATGAGTTAAACAAGAGTTTTCTTAAAATCGCTAGGTTCTTCTCTTTTTCAAAATCATATTCGTAATCATCCGTAATTTATCTGCAACTTCACAACCACAAAAATTTACAAAACTCATTTACTACACTATATGCATTTGGAGCATTATTACTTTTAATTCCTTTTAGTACTGTCTCTAATTCTTCCTTGCAAAATAAATCTTCCTTCACTTCCAAAGTGAAGCAAAATTTTCCCTATCATTTTTTTAACAGTGTTTTATTATTAACAGTGTTGCCAAAACAGTGTTTTATTATTATGTCATCGAAACCAAAGAAAAACAAAGTCTATTCATGGCTATTTTTTCAATAGTTGGGACTGTGGCGTGGCTTGGGTACACTTTTATTTATTATTCGAGTTGTGGAAAACCTTTTTCTTCGATCCAGAATGCTGTCCCAATTTCTTATGTCGACGTATGTTTAAATAATGACGGGAATAGGATAAGGAAAAAGGATTGGAATAAGGAAAAAAAGTCCAAGGTGTCTATGCCACGTTTTATTGATGAAGGATGGCAGATTGCCAAATATTATTCTTATTGGTACTTCATCTGAGAGCAAACAAAAAAATAGGTCATTCCCGAAAAAAGAGCGAAGAGGTCACAAGGAAGAATTTGAAAGAAATTGGATCTCAATGGGGGAAGTGTGTAGCTTTGAATGTACAGAGGGGAGGAGGATTGTTCACAGCTTTGTCGGTAAATTTGGTGCTGCAGTAAATTTACTGGCAGTATTAATAATAATAGTAATTCCTTTCGTTGGCTAAAAATAAGTAATATATACATATTGGGAACTGTTATTTTTTATTTAATAACATATGCAGATGGGGAACTTACATTATTTAGTATTTTAAGTCCTTAACATAACCAAAGTTCAGCCGAAAATTATAAAGGGGACAACTATGGCACTTTACGTCAGGGGGGGCAAACTTTATGGTACGCATTATCATGAAAAACTTTATTAACTTTTATGACGCGGCGGGAGTCCTGTATCACTCTTAAAACTAATATGCCAATGAGAGCGTAGTGCTACCTATCAGAACTCAAAGAAGTTAAGACATTAGTTTTAATGTCTAGACTTATATTCAAGATGTAAATTTACTAGGATCTGGCCTGATCTGTTACACAACAGAGGTGTATTCTTTTATTTCTAAACTAGTCCTGTTGAGCCCAAAGTAAAACAAACAGTTAAGCAACTGTGCGAAAAATACTTTATTTTAAAAATATTCACCTATATTTATTTCAAAGTGTGTCCTTTTGGGCTCTTATTTCGGTCTATGGCACAAAAGAGAAAAAAATGCAAACAATATTTTTATTTTGTTTTTTATTGTTTGGTGTACTATTTTTTCTAGGTACTTCCTATAAAGTTTGGTTTCTCTAAGCCTCCTTGAGTGTCTATACGAAATAATGCTAATCCTCTTATGCTTAAATTTTATTTTTATATTGCAGAATTTTTTCAAAGACTCGTGGAATACTTTCGATTTTGTCACGGTTGTTGGAAGTGTAATTGATGCTGTAGTTACTGAATCTGGGATAGGTCCAGGAGTAAGTAGTTGACTTGATCAAGTGTTTTGGGGTACTGGATGGATTGAGATAATTTATCATGAATTTTGTGGCAAATTTTTAATGCATCTAGTATAAGGTGGGAAGATTGGTGCAAACTAACAAATATCGGCAAAAAAAACTCAGTAGGAATTCTTAAAATAATAGTAGATTAGTTAACGGCCTTATAAAAAAAAACACATTTTTCATTAAATATCTTTTATCGAAGACTAGACTCATACTGCAGACAGGGAGGGGCTCCGCAAGTAAAATACCAGCGACTTCTGTCGCTGGTATTTTACTTGAAAGATACCCGTAAAACTAGTAAAATAAACTAAAAGAAATATTTTTATGTTATAAACTCACCATCCTTTATATTTAATTTTCAGATATCCCTCGATGAAAATATGGAACTGATTTCAACTATGGCTCTTTGTTGGCTTTTACCTTTTTTTTATTCAAGGTTCTAAACCCAATTTAAATCGTAGCCTTAGGGGAACTACTCCCCCCCCCCAAAAAAAAAA
>JAQQPU010014218.1:10756-23047 GCA_029168905.1 Artemia sp. Kazakhstan ARC1039 | reverse complement strand
CCCCCCCCCCCCCCCCCCCACACACACACACACACGCATCCCTCAGGGCAAGGGCTGTAAGTCATGCCCTGGGGGTATATAAGGTTTTTATAGAAATGGGGGTCGTATAAACGTCGGAGGGGGCTCATTGGATTGATAATCAGATTTTCTAGTAATCTTTTTAAGATTCAAAGCGACAGAGGGTGGATACCCCCCCCCCCCTCGTATTTTTCCGAAATTGATCTGATAGAAATTTTGAGATGGCCGTTTATCGTCGTAGAAATTTCAAAAAAAGCTCATTTGATAGGAAATTGAAAGAACCATTTTTGATAGTCAAAAGTGATTGGAGGGCAGCAAGCCCCCCCACACACACACACCCGTCAAGTCCCAAAACATATCTAATCAAAATTTGAGATAGCCAATTTATTCAGCGAAGTTTTAAGGTCTGAAAATTATGTCTTTGAGAATGAAAATCCCCCACAGCCCTCAGCGCAAGGGCTATAAGTTAGGCCCCGAGGACATGTAAGGTTTTTATGGAAAGGGTGGTCGTTTCAACTCTGGAGGGGGATCATTGGATTGGAAATCAGATTTTTTAGTTTCTTTTGTAAGAGTCAAAGTGATAGGGGGTAGACCCCTCCCCCTACGTCGTATTTTGCACAAATGCATCCAATAAAATTTTGAAATTGCTATTTATTCAAAAATCGTCCAAAGGTCATGCAATAAGACCTTTGGGGGTGGGGGAGAGAATCCCCACATTCTGGGGGTAAGGTTTGTAAGCTGTACCCCAGGTGCATATAAGGCTTTTATGGAAGGGGAGGTCACGCACATTTTAGAAGAGGTCAATTTAATTTGAAATGTATTGTTCTAGTTCCCTTTTAATAGTTAAACATGACGGAGAGCGGCTAGCCCCCCTCCCTGACATCCTTTTTTTCCAAAACGCATTCAATTGAAATTGTGAGCAAGCCATTTTGTTACCAATAGTCTAAAAATCATATAGCAATGTCTTTAGGGTGGACACAATCCCCCAGAGTCCATGGTCAAGGGTTGTAAGTTATACCCAGGGGCATATAAGTTTCTTTTGGAACGGGTGGCCGTATAAGCTTTGGATCGGATGGAGCTCATTTGATTGGAAGTCCGAAGTTTTAATGCCCTTTTAAGAGTCAAAAAGTATTGGAGGGAAATCAGTCCCTTCGCCCAAGCATATCATTCCACAGAACATATCCGATCGGAATTTTAAGATCTATTTTGTTCAGCTTTGTTGAAAGGTTCAGTAATTATGTCTTTAGGTATTTCAACCTCCCCACACTCCTCAAGACAAGGGCTGTAAGCTAGGCAATTCGTTCATTGTTTATACCACAGTTTATATAATTATCCAGTATGATCTTTCCCTACCTCACCCATTATAAAAACCCGGACTAAGGTGCGAGTGCTCCAGAGAACGTTTTTGCAGATAGAAACATAGGCGGCATCAGATCTTTTCACGGGTAGACAAGTCAGACTATGATCTAATCGGAAACAAGTGGAAACTCGCTATTACGAATAATGCACTTTGTTGGAAACAATCGGAAACAGACTAACCCGCTAATGCAGAAAGAAGTGGGAGGAGCTTTTAGTTCGCACCGAGAACGAAGACCAGAAATGATCTGCGATAAGCTTACTGGATAATTATATGAACTGTGGTTTATACACAGTACACGTTATTGAGAAATGTATGCATGTTTGAACTTTACTTTCCAAGAAGACAAAGGGTATTCAGGTGAGCCTTTCAGAATATGTTGAGGGGAATGTTGAACTAAATCAAAACACGGTATGTGTATAAGGATTGTCAAAAGGGTGTAACACAGGAATAATTGAGTATATTAATTTGGAAAATTCTGGAAATGATAAAGGATATGATCAAAAAGCCAATATTTGCATGCTATTACTACTACTACAACTACCACGACTATTACTACCAGACTACTCTATTTACAGTATTAAGGGGAAATTCAAGCTAGATCAAAAGACGCTATTTGCATGCAAATTTTCAAAATAGTGTATTTCAAGAATTGATTTGGGTATTGAGTTGGAACTTTCAGAGAATGCTTAAAGGGGTAGATAATCTCACAAAAAGGCAATATGTACAAACTACTGCTAATACTACTACTACTGCTGTATTTAAACTGCTTTAAAATAAATTTTGTGACAGCCATTTTGTTCAGCATAGTAGAACGATCCAGTAACATTGTCTTTAAGGATATTAGGCATGTCAACCCCCACAATTATACAATTGGCCCATTGTGCTTGAAAACTAAATGTTGCGTTAAACTAAATCAAAAGGCCTTTTGTTTATGGCTGCCAAGAAGACACCTCAGAAATATATCGAGAACGACTGGGAGTATTAAGTTAAAACTTTTGAAGCTAATACTATTGCTACTTCTGCTCTTGCAATTTAAATAAATAAAAAGAGTGCAAGTGTATCCAGGTTGTCAAATAGCATAGATAGAATCTTTCGGGAGTGATATTAAGTTTTATTTTTCAGGTCAACTTCAGAAACTAAATGGAACTAAATGAAAACACACTATGCCCACACAGGTTGCCAAGTGGACGCACCAGAAATGTTTCTGAAAACAAAACACGTTTTAAATGTTTTCACTTTTTTTACTTTCATAAATAAGAAATTCTCAAAACTGTAAGGAATAAATATTAGTATATGTCAATTAAACTGACAATCCACGGTCATTGTTTTTTTTTCTTTTAGTAAAGTGCAAATTATGTTCTGGTCTTGAGAAGAGATGGGGGTTGTCAGCCGTACTAATGTTAATTTTTGCTCGTTTTGAGTTTTGCTATTTATTGTAATTTCTGTTCGTTTTGAGTTTTGCTATTTATTGTAATTTCTGTTTGTTTTGAGTTTCATTTATTTACTGATAATGATTTGTGGTAGTTTTTAGTACTTTCAAAAGAGTTATTTATTCAAACTAAACGCACTTTGTGATTCAGGGGTCATTCTTCAAGAATTGGAACAAAACTCAAACTTTAGCATAAAGAGTAATGTATTGACTAGGGGGCGAACCCCCTTAATATACGCAATAATTTCTCTTCGTTTTAAGTTTTAATGTTGCTCCTTACTTTCAGTTGAAAAAACTTAATTCTTTCATTTAATTCCGTACTATTAACGCTAAATTCTTAATAAAAAAAAATACTGCTCATTTAAATCCAACAGCTGCTGTGTTTCTTGAGTAGGTCTTAAATAATTGGGATAAAAAGTCTAGCTTTAGTGCAAAGGCCTGAGGAAGGAACAGGAAGAGGATGAGGATGAGGAAGGACAGTCTTCTGATGGACGGAACAGCTTTTATTCGCTTTTTATTTAGTTTCTGACCATTCTTAAATCATACTGCGAAATGTTCCTCCTCTCAGTGTAAAACTTTCCCTCTTAAATTCCTCTTGATACTTCCCTCCCAAAGGAAAATCACCATACAGGAAAATACCCAGAACATTTTTGGAAATGTTTAATCCATTTATTATATTACCTTCATTATTACGTTGAAATAATATACTGTACCGGTATAACATAATACATTAGTTATATATTATTTTAACTATTTTAATCTAATATTTAAAAGTATCATATCTATCTATGATGTTTAAATATAAAATAAGCAAATGTTTCAAATCATTTCACCAACCTATTATCTATTGTTAAAATAAATTGTATTTATTTATTAATATTTGTCTATATAAAATACAAAAATTTATTTAATCACATGTTAATCTATGTTTATACCAAATTTTATTCCCCGTCATCTCTGCTGAGTTATTGCACCGGTAAATGATGAAAACTAATTGGTCAATCTTTTATCTAAATGAAAGAAATGCAGATGTTTCAAGTTGCTTGAAATAATAACTCCACCTTTCATTTGACTCCTCTAGAAAGATAATTATGAAGCTTAATTACTTTCTTACATTACTATTAATTTCTCTCTTGAGGAAGAACTATTGATTAACCATTTGAGAACGTAGAATCACTTACTTAATTAAAGTCATTTGGAACACTTTTAGTCTCCGACTTCTTAAAAGCATTTGCTCAGTCTTCCATAAAAAATAGTCATTATTAAGGAAAATTAGTCACTATGAGATCTCTATTCTCTCTCTTCCCTGGAGTTCAATTTGTAAATAAATAAAAGGTGTCAGATTATTTATTATGGATCAATTCATTTTTTTCTATGGATCAATTTTTTCTATGGTATCAATATCTAACTCCTAAACTTCATTTTATGAATATAGGTAGTCATGCGTCTAGAAATCAATTTCGAAAGGGGGGGAGGATTAAGAATATCAGGACGGAAGTGTTGAAATTTATTTCAGAAATAGCGAAAAGGAGACACTACGATTGAGGAACTTTGCTATGGGAAAAAGAGACTACAGGATAAAAAATAAAACAAGAACCCAATAAAATTAGTCCCATAAGGGCTGAATATAAAATAAAAGCTGTTAGATTATAAATTAATAAACATAAGTAAATATTTTATTCATTTATTCACCGAGAGGAAAAAAAGGATTATTGTAGAATAAATAGAAATAGAATATAGATAGAAAATAGATATAACAGATAGAAATACAAAGCATAATAGAAAACGGAAAGGTCATCCAAAGATCCAACGGTACACGTGACATGTTCAGAATGAGTAAGTACTCTTAACAACTCAAAATGCAACGATCACCATCTGAGTAATGAGATGACCGAAAAAGTTCATTCTTTCAGGTCATCTTTTTCCGAAGAAGAAAAAAAGGGATTATCGAAGAGGAAGAGGTAAAAAAAAAGGATTATCGTAGAACAAATGACTGGAATTATGGATCAATTCATAGTTTTTTTTTTTTTTTTTCAGTATCAATTTCTAGCTCCTAAACTTCATTTTATGAATATAGTTGGGCACGTGTCTAGAAATAAATTTTGGACAGGAGTGTTGAAATTTGTTTCAGAAATAGTGAAAATAATACCATGCGATTGGGGAGCTTTACTATGGAAGAAAAAGACTATATTAATAAAAAAAAAGATAAGAACACAACACAAAAATCACACCCATATTCAATGGGCTCGTACAGTTTTTTCCTGATTGCGGTTGATAGACTTAAAATTAGAATGTTTAACCGGCATTCAAACTCATTTTCAGATGTAATGAGGAAGGCCAAATGAAGTTCTTGAAACACATGCAAATGGAATTCGGAAACATATCAGTGGCCACAGTACCACGAGGCAACTGGTAGAAAACCATATTGAATGAGCTATGCTACTTTAAAAGGACACAGACAATGAACGATTGCAAGCAACAGACAATATAAAAGTTTTAGTGCAATGAGAAAAATCAGAATAATGTAAAGGACCTCAATTTACAAAAACTCTGGGGGAGAGGAAATTTTCAGAATCTAGGGGTGTTTTGTTATTTTCACTCATCTTTAGATTCTCCAATACACATACGAAGGACAAGGGATAATTTCAAAATCTAGGGAAGAAGGGACAAAAATCTAAAAGGCATTTGCCTTTTGGTCTTAAGTGTAGCATTGCCTAGCTCTTGAAAAAAATGGTAACACTTTAGCATCTCTTGAACATTTTCAAGGTCAATAGATTCTAAGTCCTCCTCAGTGAAGTTATGTCCACAAACTTCCTATCGCTAGTACATATTAATCACATGTGCATATCGAAGTTATGTCCACGATATACGGCTCCAATAATGGTTATGTTATGGAATATGGCTTGATGCTTTCCAAGGGAATTATCTCAGGATAGTTTATATAATCCTTTGAATGATCGTATTTAGAACAAGAAACTCAATAGAAATGTAGTTCGATCTAACTTTCTTGAGCTGTAATGAAGCAGTGATTAAGATGGTCAGTTCGAATTTTCCAGACAGAGAAAAATAAGTTTTAAGAAATCCGACTCTTTGGAAGTCCTTATGGAGAAAAATAAATCGGGACATCCTCGAATGCTGTGGTAATATGTCACAGAAAAGGATTTAAAATTAATGGAAGCTTCATAAGTGGAAGGAAATAGGGAAGCTTTGAAAAGGGTAAGTGGAAAAGAAGTGTTTGCGACCATTTTGGCAGAAGATGCTGCGAAGATTCCTGAAAATGGTCTAATAATTGTAAGTCGCAACACTTCTGTTATTTTTATGTCTGTGCCTGCCATCTAGCCTCCGCTTTGACACAAATATTTTGGCCTTAGGCAAATTGTATTCCACAAGTCACTTACCAAGTCTAATTTGTAGGTAATTGTAAAGTTTGACAGAGTCAAACTTTAGCGTAGAGAGCGAGGCGTTGAGGAGGGGACAGCCCCTTTCATATACGGAATAATTTCTGTTCGTTTGAAATTTTAATGTCGCTCCTTACTTTCAGTTTAAAAAACTTGTTTTTTTTATTTAATTGCTTGTAGGAATCAATAGCCCCCAAAAGGAAACATGTACAGATAGATGTTTGAGTACCCGTCCCACAGCGTATCCATCTACAGAATGATTGCTCTGTCCGGTTTCTGCCTTTGTCTTTGTATTTTCACCTTGGCAAACAGTGGCAATTCCTCTGGTTCGGGTGAGTGGACGTGCATACAAAAGACAGTGCGCGTGGTCCACTCGTATGACGTTCGGTTTAGAAACGTAACCCACCAATATTGCAATTTTGGGCGAGTACGTTTGCAAACAGTGAGGCAGATGTGCATGCATGGCTGGTTTTAGAAACTGTACCATCAATCCTAAATTTGAGCCAACACTATATTGGAATTCTATTTCTTTATTTTTTTTTTATTTTTTTTTTTTGTAAATGAAAAATACTTGTCTTGTATTTGTCTTCAAGGTCCTTATAGTTTTCAATGGGGCGTCAGGTTCTGGATGGAATGAGAGCATGGTTTTTCATAGATAACCAACTTTTACTTTTGATTAAGCCATTTGCCTGCGATGAAGGCCAACAATAAACAGGCGCATTTACATTTAAGAAAGATAAACATACTTTTTCTTCGTTTTCTATTTAATTAATTCATGGCTTTCAATGAATATCAAGTTTTAGTTAGAATTAAAGTGCATATTTTAATATAGATATACTGATTTTGACTATAGGTTCAGCCACTTGTGCATTAGTAATCTTTGAATAAACAGCTATAATGTAATATAAATATACTTTTCTTAATTTTTCTTCAATTTGTTTATTACATTATGAACCTTATTATATTCTATGGAGTGTTCGGTTTTAGGTAAAATGAAAGCGTGGAGAATTATATTCAGAAGTTTACATCTCAGCTTATTTCTAACATTTATTGGCCCTTTCTGACCCAAGGCTATATACGAAATTTAATAATTATGACATAATTATTATAAAAACATAATTATAAAACATAATTTATAACATAATTGAATAATAAAACAATAATTTAGAAACATAATAGAATAAAAACATAATTCATAATTATGTTTTGGTTGATTTTCCCTTGCTGATGGGACTGAACCTAATAAAGGCAGACACAGAAGAAGAATCAGGATCAAAATCACGGTGTATGGGTGTGTTTTGGCCAGATTTTCGTTCCTGTCGGCTTAAGTGATACTATAATCAAGGATTGAAGTGAAAATCTAGATAATAATTGCTATGGTTAACGCTTACTGGGTGGGGCCATTTACTGGAGCTGGAGCCCTTATAAATAGGGAAACCCAAATTGGAGGATTTAGTTTCCCCAAAATATATAATTTAGCCATTCCGAACTTGTTTTCTTTTCTGAGTGTTTCTGTTTCAGTTGTTTTGCATTTTCGCCCTTCGACTGGGATTTGGAAGGGAGAGTCTGTGAAATAAAACAGTTTTCCGTTGCAAAACTAACATACTGACATATCGAAGGCCAACCTTCGATATGATGAACGTACATGGAACCAGTAATAGATCCAATTTTAGGTTACCAGGAAGTATGCTTGCCAATTTAGGAGGAGGCAAAAAGTATGGCCTAATTACCCCCTAGATTTCTTACCCCTTGGATTTTGAGAACAAATTGTTTGGTATTTTAATAGAAAAAAAAAGAAAAAAGGAAACGTAACTGCCCCTCCTAGACTTTTTTTGGTATTTTCATTGGACCAAAAAAAGAGAAAAAGAAATGTAACTGCCCCCTAGACTTTTTTTCGGTATTTTCACTAAAAAACTGGAAAAAATACTTGCCATTACCATTTTTTGTGATTGAATTGGTGTGTGTCAGAGTAGGTTGCTGAGAATGCTTCTTTCTTGCTAGTACTGTAGCAAGCAAGTACTGTAACTAGCTTTCTTGCTAGTACTGTGTTTCTTGCTGTATTATGTAAACAATATCCTATAAAAAACTTATGGGGTTTCTGGCTTTCAACCTAGCTCCCGTCGGACGTACAAAAAGATACAATCTTTTTGGTGATATAAGTGTATTCCTGCAAGAAATACCTTACCAAAGCATGTTCGTCGATTTATTTCTTCTGAAAATATATTTTCTTAACAATAAATTTTTCCCTAATTTTTCGAAGGAAATTAAAAAAAAAAACCTAGAATGGCCATAACACAAAACTCCTCTTATCCGAAGAAAGCTTCATGTAGAACGTCACAGTCTGTATCGGGGTTTTAATTAGTTTATGTTCATGACAGCAAGAATAGGAGAAAAATACATAAATACATAATAATTATAACCCAATACTCCCAGTAAAAACAATATTAAAACCCTATGTACTTGCCTACATCCTATAATTGCTCGAAAATTAAAAGGTTTTACACCACAGGTAGTCGGTTACCTGTCAAGTCCTAACCTGTCTGGGTTTCTTTAAGAGTTTGGAAGTGATTTTACACATAAAATTATCAATTCTGTTTTGATTTTTCGTCGTATTTGCCCTGAGTAACTTCTTCCATAAGCTACAGTATGTGGTACACATACTATGATAGTGTTTGTACCAAGCACAATGGAATCTTATTGTTGGAGTTAATTTAATGAAAAGTTACACAACAAAATATGTTTTCAAAAATTAAGAAAAATCAAGAATTTCATTTTTAATAGGTCGAACCTCCAAGCCCAATCACGCGGTTTTTGGTACCAGGGACGCCAACTTTGAAAACAAAGGAAATATGGGTGGGAAATCAGCAAAATAAACTGAAAAATACGACAGGAAACCAAGGAGGCACACGGTTTAAATTGGGCTTTAAAGGTGGAACTGACTTAACAACCTGATTTAAATTACTACTGGGTTAGGCATAATTTAAGGGATTATTTACGCGATTGAAAGCCTTTATTTCCTGACCGTTTGGGACTAAGTCTCTATTGGGCTTCATTCATGAAACAAACCATTAAGGGGCGGAGGGTGGGTGGATTTTCTTTAAAGGTGTAGGCATCTTTTGGAATCAACAAAATTGAATTATTACCAACAATATTGAATTTTTTGAAACGGGTCATATTAAACTAATTAGTTTTGCCTACTTGTTCTGACAGTTTAACGTGACAACGCTTACGAAAAATATAATATTACCGTTAAAATTCATAATCTTAAAACTACCAAACGAAAGACCTTTGAGAATAGCTACTACTACTGCTACAACAACTAATACTACTACTACTAACAACTCACCGCAGCACCAAGCCACCTGAGGCCAACACAGCTAAGGAATAGAACAAATATGAACAAATATGTTCTTTTCTTTTCTATGAAAAGAACAAGTATGAATCCAGAGGAGAAAAAATGTTTTATTCCACCTCCCCCCCCCATTAATTTGGAGAGACAATCATCGTTTAGCCCATACCCCTTGACTATCCGGATATGGACCCCTCTTAACCCCCCCCCCCTCCAAGTAAAAACACTGGAGCTAGACTCCTGCTAAAAGATGTTAAATTTGGAAGGATGTGAAAAAATGTCGGAAAATTTATCGTCGACCCTTTAGCCAGTTAATATAATCATTGCCAATTGCCTTACCAAAAATTAAAATACTTAATTCTTTCAGCAAACAAGAAAAGTGATTTTAAGTGACTATGCTAATAAAAGTGTAAAATGGTAAATATTTTGGGAGCCATCTGAGATGCATTTAAACACTTTTCACAGTTCGGATATTACTTTTTTTTTAATATATTCCATAGTTGTACGTTTTTGATATACAGAGTACAAAAACTTTAGCAATCAAGCCCCGAAGTCCTCCCTTTCTAATTACTTTCCCGTATCAGGCTTTTTTCACACTATTTAGTTATCAACATTAGCTCTCGTTTATCTATTTACTACTCATGTCAATAAACCGCCAAACCCGTAACCTTTAGAATAGGATTATCTGGGTGTCAAGATTGTCTCTTGCAACCCAAGCAAGGCTTCATACAAAGATCGAGAGAAGGGCGAGGGAGGGATTTTCTATCCTTTTCACACGCTTACCGACATGACGCAAATGAGGACAGGTGCCAGGTGTGTCGTAGTTGAAGCAGGTGGATTGGATCGATAGATTTTGCTGATAATTTATAAACCGTGAAATGGGCAGGCTATGGCAACTTTACAATGGACTTCATTAAATGAAGATACGTAATGACAGGTTCTTACTTTTAAAAAAGATCTCTCATTTTATTGATGTTTCATGCAAAAACGAGGCATAATGGTACTTATGTGGAAAGCGGTAAGTGCGCGGAAAATGAAGTTTCGTTAGTGCTAATGAAATAGAACAAAATAGAATGAAAATATAATAGTTCAGAAAGAAATTTGGGCTATATATTTGCACATTAGGGGTGGTTGGTAAAGCATAGCATACATTAAATACATAACCTAACCCAACCTAGGTACTTTTTATGCAAGGCCGTACCCGAAGGAGGGGGTGTTAGAGGGGTTTGAACCCCTCCCGAAATGTTTTTTGACTCGTAAAAACGTAAAAAATGGATATAAACAAATTTTGTATGCGTTTTGGAGTTTTTTTCGTGTAGACCCCCCCCCCCAAAAAAAAATCTTTGAGTAAAACCCCCTCAGAAAAAATCCTGGATAAGGCCTTGCCTTTTAGTCCCCCTAAACGGTACTGGTGCATTATACGGGCCCACCGCTATAGACTGTATCAAGGAAACCTGTCACGAAACCCGTCAAACGGGCTATTTGCAAGAGACCGCTATAGATAATTGATTGCAAAGCTGTGGTTTCTCAATGAGTCACAATATTTAAACGATTGTTTTTGAGGCTTAGGGGGGGGAAAAGGTACCTAGATTAGGTTAGGTTAAGTATTTAATAAATGCTATGCTTTATCCCAGCGCCACCCCCCACTAATGAGCAAATATACAGCCCAAATTTGTTTCTAAACTATTGTATATTCATCCTATTTTATTTTATTTCATTAGCATTAACCAAACACGACTTCTCCGCGGTGCCCGCATAATGCACCAGTACCCCCTAAACTCCAAAAAACTAAAGTTTAAATATAGTTCCCGGAGTGAGAGACCCTTTGTAATGCATATCTTTATACAGCGTCTCACATAAGTACCGGGTGATGCATATCTGTTTTCGCAATACACTTACCGCTTTCTATATAAGTACCGATATAATCCAGAAAATAAATCTTATAACCGATTTCCAGAAATTATCTAATTTCCAGAATTATTCAACTGATATCCAGAAAATAAAAGTAGGAGGAGAGGCATTTAGAGATCGAAAAAAGTTTCTTAGAACACACTTCTTTTCCATTTACGACAAATTAAAAGAGAAAAACGAGTTTAAATTAAATAAAGCTGTGACAAAGAACGGAATGAAAAAATTAAAAAAGCATTCATTAAATTCAAACATTCAATAAAAAAAAATATCCGAATATTTTGACTCCACATCCGGGAGCCTTTATCAACGGAAAAAGAAGGAAAAAGAGATGAAAAACTAGTTAAATCATCTAAAGAAAAAGACAAAAACAACAAACAAGAGGAAAAAAAACAAAAGACAAACAAACATCTTAATAAACTTCCAAAACAGCTGTTAAGATTCAACGAATTGCAGCTTAACTAGGAAACAAAAAGATCCACTTAATTTTTAATGCATAAGTTTCGTTGACCTGTTGACATGTAAAACCTTAGATTACCTTAATAGTTCAATTTTTTTTTCACCCTGTAAATTTAATCAATGGTGGTGACCTGGACTTTTTTGTAAATTGTTTCAAATAAATATAGTATTTTATTCATGCTAGATCCTATTTGCCAATCTGAATTTATCAAACAGTTCGTGGTAACGAACTGTAAGTAAGGAGGGGAAAGACCCCCTAAAAGTTATAGAACCTTAATGAAAATCACACCATCATATTCAGCGTATCAGAGAATCCTACTGTAGAGGTTTCAAGCTCCTATCTACAAAAATGTGGAATTTTGCATTTTTT
>JAQQPU010014217.1:0-11678 GCA_029168905.1 Artemia sp. Kazakhstan ARC1039 | reverse complement strand
TTTAAAACAATAAAAAACTTTAGCGTAAAGAGCGAGGCGTTGAGGAGAGGACAGTCCCTTTCATATACGGAATAATTTCTATTCGTTTTTAGTTTTAATGTCGCTCCTTACTTTCAGTTTAAAAAACTTGTTTTTTTTATTTAATCTGTCTAAAGACTAATTGGAGCTTGAAACCACAATAATTATTCTACGATACTGAAAGCTCAATTATTGAAGAGCTTCTGAGACATCCTTCAATAATCAAAAACAATTGAAATGGGTTAAAAAATTCAGTGAGAACTTGATATTCAGCCATTGTCCATGATGCAAAGATGTAAAAGCTCTGGAGGTCAGCTATTTTTTTTCAATCTTAGATTTACAGTGTTATGGGAAGGTGGCAGAAATATTTTTATCTCTTTTTTAGGAAAGAACTTTCTCAGGAAAGAAAAGGAAGTTCAAAAAGTATGTTCAGGGCAGGTGGGAAAAATGATGTTTTCTGGAAAGTCAATTTTATCTTTTAATGTTCCATATTCAACGAGAAGTAAATACTAGATCTAAAATGTCGCAATAACTAGGGCTAGGTGGAGGGTTTGGGTACAGACAGACTGCACCTCTTTCGACTCGTGATATTTCAAGAATCGTTTTGGGAACAGCCTTAAATGATCAACTGACTCATAAATTGAAACAGGGCAAATAAACTATTCTCCAATGGTGTTTGATTATGTGTCTGATTGAAACACTGAAGTATTTTCTCGTCTGTATATTTTTTTGTATGTATAACCGGAGTGTCTAAAGCAGGGCAACGAGGCCCAAGCTTCTTCACACCCAATCTCACTAGCATAGACATTTTGCATATCTTTTAATCATGCTCAGGGATCATTTAGTGAGTGTCATTGGAGGCCCAAAGCGGGACATTGAGTTCAAGTACCCTAACCCATCCCTCTAACCCAGCGTTTTCCAAACTGGGAGGCACGGACTATTCTAAGGGGAGGCACGACTATTAGCCAGGATTGGCAATAAATCAAATAAAATTAGAACTAAGCAGTCACGCAAAATATCTTAAACCTTTCGTGATTGATGGGATTCGGAGGCGCAGGCACCATAACAGCTAGGTTCCCATCTCATGGTAAAACTAACGAGATTTTATTATGCTGCTGGATACTACATTCGTGAACGATCAATTATATGATCGTTAGAGATCTTTCCGATCAATTAGTTCTCAGATGAGCACCACAAAATTCACCTTACAAGTAGAAGAAGGAACTCATGCAGCTAAAACCGCGTGTTTAATTGGATATCTTCGATGTGTTGAAGAGAATAATATAACTTAAAACATTTTTGTCTGTAAGCTGGAAATATTATCTATTGAAGCCCAGATTGATAAAAGAAAGATTTTGATATCTTCGGTTTATCGGCCGCCTAGTGCTACTCCGGATGATTTTTTTGGGGATTTTGAGCAGTTTGTGACTAATGTGCTTCGAAGAAATCGCGAGTGTGTTTTTATTGGTTATTTCAACTTCGATCTGCTGAAACAGACCGGCCCTAATTTAGATTTTTTGGACTTGATGCTTTGTCATGGCTACTACCCAACTGTTACTATTCCGACAAGGATTACAGAACATTCGGCAACTTTAATTGATAATATATTTGTTTCGTCTGACCTCATTGCACAATGCCATTCAGACGTGTCAGTTACTCCAGGTTCGGATCATCTCCCATCAGTTTGTACGATCAGATCAGTCTCGAAGCCTAAAATAGCTAAAGAGAAATATCTCTCACGGGAGATGAAGGCTGAGAATCTGAAGAAGTTCAAGAATGAAGTGAGTGTGCTGTCTTGGCATGAAGTGACAGATATTAATAATGATCCGTCTCGAGCATTTGATAAATTTATGGATATTTTTGGTCCAATCTATGATAGGAGCTGTCCTGTTCTTGAGATCCAGAAAAGAAAGAGAACCCCCCCGTAAGTCATGGATTACCGATGAAATTACTGACCTAATGCAAGTGAGGGATGACCTGTTTAAGGCATACCTGAATTGTGAGTCTGATAGTAGTTGGGAAGCATTTCGTAAGGTTCGTAATAAAGTAAATTCCCTTCACAGAACAGCAATGAAACAGTTTTATTCTGATAACTTTGAACAAAGGTACGTGGCAAACTATAAAGAATGTGCTCGGTACTGGCAAATCTTCAGCTTTCCCAGAAAAAGTGGAAATTAACGGTCATAGCGTCCATAATGAGAAGGATATTACAAATGAATTTTGCAAATATTTCTCTAGAATTGGTAGTGATATTTCTAGCGAGGCAGGAAAGAATAGTGACCAGTTTTCGTAACAGGAATTCTTTGACAACCGAGGTGAATCTCGGTCCTTTAGTTTTGTTGAGTGTAATCTGAATGATGTAAGTAAGGCTTTCAAGTCGATAAAGTCAAACTCTGCTGGAATGGATGGACTTAACCTTAAGGCGTTCAAAGTTGTAAGTGCTTACCTCCTATCGGTTCTCCTATACCTAGTGAACCTATCAATTAGAAAAGGTGACTTTCCACGTGCGTTAAAACAAGCTAAAGTGATTGCACTTCACAAAGGAGGTGACAAGAATGAGTTGTCAAACTATAGACGAATATCAATTTTACTTTTATTTTCTAAGATTTTTGAAAAAGTTATTTATTCCCAAGTTTATTCTTATTTAGATTCTTTTGGATTTGTTAGTGATAGTCAATTCGGTTTCAGAAAGCATCACTCAACGTTGCACGAAATGCATCACCTTTTCGATAATTTGAATAATGGATTTGAAAGAAATTTAGTTCCTTTAACGGTATTTATTGATTTGAAGAAAGCGTTCAATACAGTTAATTTTAATATACTTTTGAAGCGGGTAAAAAGTCTTGGAATTAAAAATAGTGCTCTAAGTTGGTTCTAATCTTATCTTTTCGGTCGGTCTATAAGTGTTGTGCACAAAGATATTGTCAGTGAATTGATGCCTGTTACTTGTGGTGTGCCGCAGGTTTCCGTTCTGGGACCTCTCTTGTTCCTAGTTTACGTAGATACATTGCGATATTATGTAAGTGATGGTGTTGTTACTTCATTTGCTGATGATACAGCTATAACTGTTTTTGCAAAGTCTGTTCAAGAAACTGTTGATAAAGCTAACCATGCACTTCAGTGTCTCCGCGTATTTGTGAGTGTGAGTTGCCTTGCTGTTAATGCAAAGAAAACCAGTTACGTGATTTTTAGCAGAACTGGGACTCTTTCCCCACTGGATTCGGTAGTTATATATGCATCTGAGGCTATTCAACAAGTATATGACCTCCATTTCTTTGGTTTTCATGTCGACTGCAGTCTCAGCTGGAAAAAACAGTGAGATAGTATCAGCTAAAGCTGCCAGAGGACTTGGGATACTGAGAAAACTGAAGCATACCTTTCCTCTGTCAACCCTAAAGCTCATTTACAGCGCTATTGTAGACCCTTATATTGGGTACGGTTGCTCGGTATGGGCCAGTAATTTCATCGGCATCTATAAAAGGATACAAATTGTTCAGAATAAAGCAATCAGAGTACTCGGAGAGATGTGCCATTGTGAAAGCACTGCCCAATCTTACAAAAAATTTGGAATTCTGAATGTTGGGCAGCAGCGTGATTATCAGTTATCAGTGTCTGAATATGTTATCTCCTGAATACTTTTGGAATGTATTTTCACGCAATCCTCTCTACCATGAATATTCTACACGAAATGTTGACCATTTGGTCAGTTAGATCCGACATTCAACAAGGTCAAGTTTTGCTTTACGGAACATAGGTGTTTCGGTATGGAATGGTCTCCCGGATAGTATTAGAGCGGCCGATAACTTAGTTTCATTTAAGAAAAAGTTAAAGAATTTTTTTGTTGAAAAAGGAGGATAATTTTTGGAGATTGGGAGGAGGAAGAGGGAAGAGGGATGATGGTTAGAGTGTGACAATGTAAATTGTTTTCTTGACTTTTTTTCCTTACCTTCTTTTTTTTGAAAAAATAAGAATCTATATTATTATTGTTTTTATTTATTTTTGATTAAAGGGCGGTTAGACGATACAGCCACCAACAGGATTTTTTTTTAATCTGAATGTGGCTGTCTAGTTACTTCTGATTTTTGTTGAATGTTTTTTTGGTAAAGTAAAAATGTCTATGTCTATGTTTATGTCTGCAAACTCATTCTTGAAAAGCCACGTCCAGTAAATATTGCCAATTTAAATAAAATTGGAATATTGCCAATTTTAACATAATTGGCAATTTTTTTTCATATGAGAAAAGCAAATTGTGGAAAAAAATTCTTGTGGTTTTTTACCGGCTGGGTAAAGTCAATGTCAGGACACAGAACTGGGCTTCTGACACTAGCTAAAATGAAAACACCCTAAGATGTTCTCTTGACGCCGCACAGCATGCTCCACAGAGCAGCTCTCGTGCAGTCAAAAACTGTCAGTGAGCAACTTAAAAAGGTTTTACAGAAGCAACGAAAGCTATAAACTACACACAAAACGGTTCATTATAAGTTAGATTGTTTATAAGGCTGAGAGACGATATGGGATCTATTTACACCACCCTTTTATACTAGAATAATACCTATCCCATGCCAAAATGATTTAGAGGATACATGAACTCGATGTGGAAATTGTCATTTTTATCCAAGAAAATAAATTTGGAGGCAAACAAATTTAGGGATGGTAATTTGATTATTAACCGGAACACTTGGATTCTTTTTAATTCATTTCTTGATATATTTGGATGATTTCATTTTTTACAAAACATACATGGATACAGAATTAATTTATCAACGAAGAAGATGACGAATTGGGATTAACAAGCAATGAAAAAAAAACTTGATTGAATTATCTTGTGATAATTCTTTCAAATAAATTTTTCAGAATACATCTCTAATTCAATTTTGGCTAAATATTAAGAGTGAGCATACTATTTAATTAAATAAAGCTTTTAAAATGTTGGGAGCGTTTGAAAAATCTTATTTACTTGAAACAGGATTATCTGCATGAGCGAAATATCGTGTTTGTTTGGTTGTAGAAAAGGAGCTTCGAGCTGCCACCTCATTAGTGACACAGAGTGTTGACAAAGTTTGTGCTAAGTATAGGCAAACACATCCAACATAGACAGCGCAACAGCGCTGCCTAAGTAAAGAGCGATGTGGGCAAGATGTATTATTTTTTTTTTAGGTCTTAGACCAGGGCTCTTCGTATCGAAGGACTTGTCGTAGAATCTTCGAAAAGAGCTCATTCAAATGAAAATTGAAATGGCTAGTGCCCTTTTTAATAGTCGAAAGTGATTGCAGGGCAATTAAACCCTCTCCCACGCCCACCACTCCCCTAAACACATCCAATCAATATTTTGATATTGCCATTTTGTTCAACGTAGTTGAAATGTATGGATTTGAGAATGACAACCCCCCACAGCCCTTAGGGCAAGGGTTGTAAGCTATGCCCTGGGGACATATAATATTTATATAGAAAGGGTGATCGCATCAACACAAACTTCCGAGGGGCTCATTGGATTAGTGATCAGAAGTTCTAGTGCATTTCTTAAGATTCAGAGTGATCTAAGGGTGGAACCTCCCCCCCCCCCCCACACCTCGTATTTTTCCAAAATGCATCTGATAGAAATTTGAGATGGCCATTTGTTGTTGTAGAAACTTCGATAAAGACTCATTTGATTGGAAATTGAAGGGAGTAGGGCCCCTTTTAATAGTCAAAAGTGATTGGAGGGCAACTAACCCTTCTCCCCAAAGACATCCAATCAAAATTTGAGATAGCCATATTGTTCAGTGTAGTATAAAGAGAAAATAAATATTATTTCTTTGAGGATGACAACCTTTCCCCCCACACACAACCCTCAGGCCAAGGGGTGTAAGTTATGCCCTGGGGTATATACGATTTTATAGAAAGGGTGGTTGTATAAACTTCGGAGGGGACTCGTTGGATTGGTAATTAGATTTTCTAATACACTTTTCAAGATTCAAAGTGATCGGAGGGCGGATACCCACCTCGTATTTTCCCGAAATGCACCAGATAGAAATTTTGAGATGGTCATTTGTCATCGTAGAAACTTCAAAAAAAGCTCGTTCGAATGGAAATTGAAAGGACTTGTTTCGATTGTCAAAAGTAATTGGAGGGCAAAAAGCCCCCCCCCCCCCACCTCACCGGCAAGCCATACGCCCATCATTTCCCTACACAAATCAGATCAAAATTTTGAGATAGCCATTTTGTTCAGCGTAGTTGAAAGGTCTGGAAATTATGTCTTTGATAATGACACCCCGAAGCCCTCAGCCCAAGGACTGTAAGTCATTCCCTGAGGGCATATAAGGATTTTTAAGGAAAGGGTGGTCGTATAAACTCCAAAGGGGCTCATTGTATCGGAAATTAGTTGTTTTAGTCTCTTTTGAAGAATCAAAGTGATCGGGGGCAGCCCCCTTCCTACGTCGTATTTCCAAAAATGCGTGCAATAAAAATTTTCAGATAGCCAGTTATTCAAAAAATCGTTCAAAGATTATATAATGAGACCTTTGAGGTGAACAGAATCCCCAGAGTCTTGGGGTAAGGGTTGTAAGCTATGCCCCAGGGACTTATAAGGTTTTTACAGAAGGGGTGGTCGTGTGAACTTCAGAAGAGGTTCATTTTATTTGAAATGTGTAGTTCTAGTTCCATTTTAAGAGTTAACATGACGGTGAGCAACTAGCCCCCTCCCTGACATCTTCTTTTCCAAAAAGGCATTCAATTGAAATTGTGAGATAACCGTTTTGTTACCAATAGTCCAAAAATCATATAACAATGTCTTTAGGGTGGCCACAATCCCACAGAGCCCATGAGCAAGGGTTGTTAGTTATGAAGTGATTATGAAGTCATCCTATAGCTGTAAATTGCACAGAAAGAACAAGATACTTATATCACCCCATTTAACGCATCCAGTAAAAATTTTGAGACAGCCATTTTGTTCAGCATAGTAGAACAGTCCAGCAACAATGTCTTCAGAGATACTGGGTATGCCAAACCTCCACAATCATGCAATTGGCCCATTATGCTTTAAAATTAAATGTTTCTTTAAACTAAGTCAAAAGGCATTGTGTTTACGGTAGCCAAGAAGACACCTCAGCAATATATCGAGAACGACTGAGAGTATTATGTTAATACTTTTTGGGCTAATACTATTACTACTTCTGCTCTTACAATTTAAATAAATAAAAAGAGTGAGTGTATTCAAGTTGTCAAAAAGCATAGCATAGTAAATGTAAAGCATAGAATCTTTTGGGAATGATATTGTTTTATTTTTCAGGTCAACTTCAGGAGTTATAAAATTAAATTAAGAAACACTGTTTGTGTCAGGATTAAAAATTGTTGAAAACGTTTCTCCAATTTCTAAATACCCACCCAAACTATGGATTCTTATAAACAAAAACTAAAAAGATATCAAATATTATTTTTTCCATGAAAAAGACTATGTCAATATAAAACAAAGAGAAATTAATTTAAAATAATTTTTTCACAAAATACATTTTTCAAAAAAAGTAAATCTCCCAGCGTAAAACTACCAAAAATCACTATGAAGAAATAAATGAAACTCAAAATGAACGGAAATTACAATAAATAGCCGAACCAAACTCAAAACGAGCAAAATTTAACATTAGTACGGCTGATAACCCCCATAACTTTTCAAGACCAGAACGCAATTTGCGCTTTACTGAAAACAAAACACGCTTTAAATGTTTTCAATTTTACTTCTTTCGTAAATAAAAAAAATATTTAAATTTTAAAGAATAAATATTATTGTATGTCAATTAAACTGACAATCCACGGTCATTCGTTTTTTTTTTTCTTTCAGTAAAGCGCAAATAAATATAGATAAATTTACATACAACAAAACGCCGTATACCAAGTAAAAAAAGAAAAGTAAAACTTAATTTTTACATGAAAATTATAAAGCAAGTTTACTTAAAATGAGTACAAATTGGATTAAATAAGACATCAAACTTTAAAGGAACTGAGATTCCTGTGAAAGAAGAAATAAAATTCCAAAAGAGCAGAAATGACAATGAACAATGAAGGTTGACCTAAAAAGAGGAGAAACCAGGATAAATAGAGGGTAGATCCCCATCTCTCTAAAAAATCTGAAAAGGCTAGGATTATATTAGCACTTAAAGAAAACGAAAAAGGTAAGAAATCTAGATACTACCCTGATCAAGTTTCCACGAAAAATTCCTCTATATGAAAACATGTGTGACAATTAATTATGTGCGATACTTTTTTTTTAAATATACTCTTTATTTATTTCAATGTTCTCTCCTTTTCAATCCGCTCCTTGGAAATGTATAGCACAATCAATCGGCCAAAATTTCAACAATCTCTTTATTTTTAGTTCAGCATAAACGACATTCTAGCCTTTTGGGAGGGGGGGGGGTCACATGGAAGGGCACACAAATTTATCTAACAATATCTTAACTGCTAAGTTAAGAAAGTTATTTTAACTTAGCAAAATCTTACTGTTTATATAATGTAATAGTATACTACATTTTGGAAAGTTGTGTACAATTATTTCTTGGACCGAAAAGGGACATTTTTTGATTGTCCTTGAGCTAGACAGCCTTGCCTGACCTGAGATTTTACAATCTATATCGGGGAGGACTATCTGAACCTGTTCCACCAAACTTTCGTTTTTTCAAGCTATATTTTGATTTTCAAGTTGGAAGTTTCGTTCTAGCAGTAACAGTTAGATTACTGCAAAAAAAATTGGAGCTTACCTTTTGCTCCTTTCCTAGTAGTAGTATTTGAAAATTGACCCATGGCAAAAAATTAAGTTTATAAGAGATGCGAGGTATGCATATATTTTTTAAATGCTGGTCAATAATCCTTGATTAAAGCTGCCGGTATCTGTGGCCTGAGTTCGGAGCTGCTAAAATATGCAGGTCCTGTTATGCTCCTGTTTCCCCACACCCTGTTCTCTACAATCTGGCCAACCGAGATAATTCCCGAAGATTGGCGGAAGGGTGTCATTATCCCTTTGTGAAAGAGGAAAGGCTCTAGAAGCGACTGCTCGAACTACCGTGGAATAACCCTACTGTCTGTCCCGGGAAAACTTTTCTCAATGGTCCTGCTAGATCGATGTCGAAATATCATTCATAAAATCCGGCGACCGGAGCAAGCTGGTTTCATGTCGGACCGTTCAACCATCGAGCAGATTTTTACGATCCGACAAATTATAGAAAAAGCCACGGAGTTCCGACAAAAAGCTTTTATTACCTTCGTCGACTTCCGTGCAGCGTTCGACTCAGTGAACCGAGAAGCTCTTTGGCGGATTCTAGAATCGACAGGACTCCCTGAGAAATACTGCAGACTATTCAAAGCTCTATACCATGGGACGGAGAGCTGTGTTCAAATGAACGGCCGGCGCAGCCCGTTCTTCCAAATCACGACAGGAGTGCGTCAAGGATGTGCAGTGGCCCCAGAGCTCTTCAATGTCATCATAGACTACGTTATGACAAGGACTACCTCACGTCTCAGCTTTGGACTCAAGTTCGGAGATCGTGTCATTACAGATGCTGATTTTGCCGATGACTTGGCCATTCTGGCGGACTCCATGGAGCAGTTGCTGGAAGCGCTTCGAATCCTACGAGAAGAGGCTGCAAAAGTAGGACTGCAGATAAACTGGACTAAAACGAAAATTATGGCCATAGACCCATTCTCCCCTGCTGCCAATCCTTCAGTTAGCCTGGATAGCACCACTAGTATCGAAGTTGTCCAAAGGTTCACCTACCTGGGCTCTATAATTTCTTCAGATGGCTCGCTTCTTTCTGAACTACAAGCGAGAATATCCAAAGCGTCTTCTGCCATGGGCAGACTGAACCGTCACCTCTGGCGAAAACCAAACATCAGTCGTACAACGAAGCTGCGGATTTTCAACGCCCTCGTCGGCTCTGTGATGCTCTATGGAGCTGAAACGTGGCAAGCTTCAGCCGCAACCCTCAAGGCAATTGATGTCTTTCAGTCGAAGAGCCTGAGGAGGATCGAAGGTCTACGATGGCTCGACTTCGTCAGCAATGAGAAGCTGCTGCAGCTCACCAAGCAGTCTCGGTTTTCGACCCAAGCAGCCGAGCGAACATTAAGATGGTTCGGACACCTACTTCGACTGCCTCCACACATACCTGCGAAAACGATCCACGACTTCGACCCTGTCAAAACCGGTTGGAAGCGACCTCGCGGCCGACCGAAAAAACGATGGTCTGACAGCCTGTCCGAGGTCCTGACGATGGCAAATATCAGGTTGAGCGATGTGCAACCGCTTGCCATGGACCGAAGTGGATGGAGGAGGCAGACGTGACTCTACGCCGAGCAGCGCCCGGCAGGAGACATAAGTCAAAGTAAGTAAGTCAATAATCCTTGATGATCAGACCGGAATTTTTGACATCTATTTTTGCTAAAAAATGTCTTCATGAGATGCATCTGTTAAAAAAAGGTCAGATAATTACTGCAAAAACCAGCTCTTGCATGAGTTTCTAATTCAATGTAGAAAATGAGGTAAGTTTTGACTCTGTGCAAAAGCGACCTAAGTCTTCATTTTGAAAAACAAGTTCAAGCTGGAGGGGGTGCTACAAAGAGTACAAACTCTTAGGCAAAAAGGTGGACAGGTAGTATCTTGTTTCATTATAAACGCGTAATCATTTTCTATCTCTATAATTTGAGAAACAAAGTGGTCTGCCCCCCCCCCCCAACAAATTCCCACAAGTTTTTAGAAAAAATATAGGGTAGTTACACTTCGTTCAAATGAAAAATAAAGCAACTATTATCCATACAGCTTTTTAACAGAAATACAGGCATTTTCCGTCTTGGTTGAGCCAGAATCATGACAGGTTTTTGAATTTTATGATTGCAGAACCATCAAAGTGGGTCAGTAACCCTTTGCCCCTACCCCTGCCTCTCCCGCTTGTAATTTTTGGAGAGAGATCGATAAGTGGTATCTTGTTTAAGCGGAATAAGGCAAGAATTTTCAATTTGTACGATAGCAGGACCAAAGTGGGCCCTTTGCCTCTTAGCTACAAAATGCAGCCAAATATTTGTTCCTACAAAGGATGCTCATTTTTTCAATTGGATAGCTCTGTCTGGTCGTGCCAGCATTAAATAGTATCTTTAAATCTCTTACTAAAAAATATTTTCTGCTTTACTCAAAGCAGCTATTTTGGCTAAGCTACTACAGCTGTTAGAGAAACTAACCTTTACAAAAACAGTATAGCATATTTATATTTACTACCTATTATAGTTTTCTGTAATACCACACCTTATTTTTGTAAAAAGAGGGACATGTTTTGCAAAAAGAACCTAAGGTCATAGAGAATGGACACATTGAAAGACAAATCTTATGTTGTGCTTTTTTTCATAGGCAGCGCGCTAGCGCTGCCTAAGTAAAGAACGATGTGGGCACAATGTGCTGTTTTTTGTTTGTTTTTTTCTCCATACCCGGGCACTTCGTATCGAAGGAGTCGTTGTAGAAACTTCGAAAAGGGCTCATTCGATTGAAAATTGGAGTGGCTAGTAACCTTTTTAATAGTCGAAAGTGATTGGAGGGCAACTAGCCCCTCCCCACGCCCATCATTCCCTCAAATACGTCCAATCAAAATTTTGAGATAGCCATTTTGTTCAGCGTAGTTTATTTCCAGATAGAAAATATCTTTTTGAGG
>JAQQPU010014216.1:8413-23049 GCA_029168905.1 Artemia sp. Kazakhstan ARC1039 | reverse complement strand
CCTTCATTCTGTATGTATTCAGCATTCGGTGCTGATGGCGTGGACCGCTGGAATGCTCATATTTCAGTTTTAAAAGTTTTATTTTAAATAAATTTTTAAAAAATTTACCCCTTTGTTCAAAAAAAGAGATAATCAAATATTTAAACTACAAAAAATAAAATAATTACTTGCTAGTTTATTTTCCTTGATAGGTACGTCTCTCGATTTCTCGATTCTTAAATTTTACTTCGTAATATGCACGTGTGCGCAAAAAAAAATCTTATAAACTGTTCAAAGGGGAAGTCCTCGCAGCCAGTTTCCCAATTCAGGTCTTTGCACTCAAGCCATATTCGATTGATTATTCGCGGTTTCCAGCAAGAATTTCTACAAATTTCTACAAATTTCATCAACCCCCCCGCCCCCTTTTTTTTTAAATTCTACATAGGCCGATCAGTTGAGTAAATAATAGACGTAAATAATAGATTAAGTCATAATTTGTACATAAATTAATTCTTACCTGTGAGATGGGACGCTTGCAAACCACTTGGCTGGCTCACCAAGTTTTTTTCTGCTTTCGCAATTACGAATAATGCACTTGGTAACCATTTCTCAGTGATTGACGATAACAGACTAATCCGCTAAGGCAGAAACAAGTGGGAGGAGCTTTTTGTTCGCACCGAGACCGAAGACCAGAAATTATCTGCGATAAGCTTACTGTCTATAAACTGTGGTGAGAACTCTCCTCCTTAGAACAATTAGATGTCCTCCGTCGTTAATGCAAGAGAGTACTGTCTCTTCAAAACTGTTCTGTGCAGTTATTCTAAAAAACCCACCTACTGATATCAAAGATCCTATTGAGCGCAAAGAGACCCTTGATACCCTGGATGGTCATGATGGTATCGTAAGTGTGAGATCTTATCCTGTCAAGAAAAGGTGGGTAATCCATACCCGACATAAAGCCTCAGCCGTCTCTCTCGCCGCCGCTGCAACTAGTCAGCTAAATGTATCCACTCATGTCCTTAATCAAAAAGTACTTGGTATTGTGAGTAACATCCCTGTTGTTGTGCAAAAATCAGAGCTTATTAGCATGATTTCCGATCTCGTTGATGCAACTAAATTTGGAAGTTCCGGATTCTTCCGCCTTGAATTTCTAGACAATGCTGCCTTAAATAAAGCTATAAACGAGGGTTTGTGTTTAGAATACGAGCTTTTTAAAATTAGACATTATCAGAAGTTACCTCCTAGATGTTACCGTTGTCAATCGCCGAACCACGTTGTCGGATATTGCCCAATCCCATAGACTAATCAAAAGTGTTCACGGTGCGCTGCTGGACATTGTAACACACGTGATAATCCTTGCGCTGAAAGCCCGAATTGCGCCAACTGCGGGGGAAATCATTTTTCGTGTAGTCTCAGATGTCCAGTATTAAAAAAAGCTCTGAATATGGATAAAAATGATTGTTAGTGGCAATAGATTTTGCTTTGTTTCAATTAATATTAACGGAACCAAAGACAAAGATCTTCTTATTGATGAGCTTCTTGATTATGATATAGTTTTCCTACAGGAACATTTTCTAACTAAAGCCTATACAGATGTTCTTAAACGATCACCCACCCACCAGACGTTTGTACGTGAATCTAAAAAACGCGCGGTTGACCCTCTGGGGGCCTTGCAACTTTAGTTGGCCTCACTAAGAAACCTAAGCTTATTTCTTCTAATCATAATTTACTGGCAATAAAATGCAGTAACATGGTCCTCATCAATGTCTATATGCCATGCAATCGCAAGAACATTTCTTCCCTATCTCTCTTCGGGGATTCTTGTAAGCAACTCAGGACACTTCTGTTAAGAGTAACCAATTAGGGATTAAATTGGATTGTGGCTGGTGATATTAATGACAATCTTCTGTCCCAATCTGAAAGAAGTGACCTTTTTTTTGATGCTTTGCCTAGTGGCTATCAGTTAATCAATAAAGATAGTCATATAAGTTAGTCAATAACAGTTTACCTACATTCATAACCGTGATGGCTCTAGATCAAACCTTGATCATATTATAGTTTCAAGGTGATCTCTCGTGATTCCTCCTGTCATTGTTTTGAATGATAAAATTGAGGATGATCACTTGCCTTTAACTTTTGAATTTGAGTCGCCTGCTCTACTGGCTTATAACCATTTTTCTTACCATAATAAATGGTTTGATAAGCAAAATTGGAAACGAGTAAATTCTGAAGTTTATTTGTATGTTCTTTGCTCGTTATTATCGAGCCTGAAAGTGCTTTTTCACCTTTTACAAACCTCTCTAAGGTCACCGACAGCAAGGATTGATTTAAATTGTTACTATTACCAGATCGTGCATTGTTTGAAGTCAGGTGCTTCAGTTTCAGTTCCTGTTGGACGTGTTAGATTTGGCACCAGAAAACCGTTATGGAGTGTGTGTCCAGAAGTGAAAAAAGCTAAACAACGCGCGAAGTTTTGGCTTCGCCTTTTGATTGCTTCTGATCGTTCCAAGTCTGGCGAAGTATTTGAAATTAAGCAAAATTCGAAACGTCAGTTTAGATCCTCTTTGCGTCAAGTCCAACTGAATGGTTTGGATGGCTTTTCGGATCGGAAGTCTTGGTCCAATGTAATTAATAGCAGCAAGTATGGGCCTGCTACCGTTTCGATTATCAAAATCAGTGATTTTGTTGCTCATTTCACTCGTGTTTTTTCTACATTTAATCATTCTGTCTAGTCCATGTTTTCTTCCTTATTGCATTTTACTGTTCCTCGAGCTCTTCGGCAAGTCTATATATTGTCAATATCTAGTGGTGATATCTATCGGGCTTTTAAGAGTGTTAAGAAATCAAAGACTCCTGATATGGATGGTCTGTGTTACAATCACTTCACCATTAAGTGTCCATTACTGTTAACACACATTCCGCTCCTATTCCAGATGTGTTTAGGCGAGTCGTTAGTTCCAGATAGTTTTCTTTTGGGAATCGTAACAACAGTTTTGAAAAAGGACAGTTTTGGAAAGGACGCAGATCAGTGTTCCAGTTATCGACCAATTACAGTGTCCTGCTTCATGAGCAAGCTGTTCGAGTATGTCGTATTGCCTGAAGTTTTAAACTAAATGTGATTTTTCTGATTATCAAGTTGAGTTCAGAGCCGGAATGGTTGTTCTCAAGCCCATCATATACTTGGTCAGTTGATAGTCTCGGCAAAAATGCAAAAAAGGCCACTTTATTTTTCTCGGTTGATATCTCGGGCACTTTTGACAACGTTTTACATTCGCAATAATCTTGATTTGTCACGTTCTAAATCTTATGCAAGACTGATTACTCAGGGTTGCCACCACAACCAGATTTTTATTTGGTTTCACCAAGATTTTTCACCAAGAGAATCACCAGAAATCATCAGATTTTTACCAAAAAAATCACCTATGCCTTCCCAAGGGCAGAAAATAATTTGCACTTTACTGAAAAATATAAATGTTTTTACTTTTATAACTTTAATAAATCAAATAATATTAACATTTTGATTACTAAATATCAGTATATGTATATTAAACTGACAATGCACATTCATTTGTATTTTTTCAGTAAAGTGCAAATTTTGTTCTGGCCTTGGGTAGGCATAGGGGTTTTGTGCCCAACGTATGTTAATTTCTGCTCGTTTTGAGTGTGACTCGGTTATTTATTGTAATTTCTGTTCGTTTTGGGTTTCTTTATTTATCGATGCTGATTAGTGGTAGTTTCACGCTTGGCAAATTATTTGATTTTATTTTTGCTCATTTTTTGTTTAATGGAGTTCTTTACTTTTCTTTGAAAAGCTTATTTTGTGGAAGAAGTTTTTTAATTAATTTCTGTTCGTTTTATATTAACATAGTCTTTTCAGGGAAAAAGAAAATACCACTTTAAATCTTTTCGTTTTTTAAGACTTTATAGTTTCGCCTTCTATTTGTATACTGGAGAAAAATTTTAAACAATTTTTAACAACATACACCCTTTTAAAAATCTGGACACAAATAGTACTGTTTAATTTAGTTTCATACCTCCTCTAGTTGACCTGAAATGGAAAACTTGATACCATTCGCAAAAAAAATCTGTTTACTTTCTTTGATAGCTTGGATACACTTAGGCTATTTTGATTTGGTGAAATTTTAAGAGCAGAAGTAGCCCCGAAAGTTTGAACATAATACACTCAGTTATTCTTGGGATACTGCTGTGATGCCTTATTGGGAATTAGCATTATCACAGTGCATTTTTATTTAATCTTAAGGCAACGTTTAGTTTTTAAACATCATGAGCAAATGGGAGGGTGGACGTGGGAGGATGGGAGTGGAAGCGGGATTTGCTGCCCTCCAATCACTTTCGACTATTAAAAAGGGCATCAGCCCTTTCCATTTTCAATCGAATGAGCCCTTTTCGAAGTTCTCACGACAACTCCTTCGATACGAAGTGCCCTGGTCTAAACAGCAACAACAACAAAAATTATCACAAATCACTTTCGTCTATTAAAAAGGATACTAGCCCTTTGAATTTCAAATTGAATGAGCCTTTTTTCAAGTTTCTACGCCAAAGATTTCAATAAAATCCTTATATGCCCCCAGGGCATAACTTACAACCCTTGCCCTGAGGATTGAGGGGGAATTTCCTCCTCAAAAACAAAATTTTATTGGATGTGTTTGGGGGAATGATGGGTGTAGGGGGGGGGGCTAGTTGCCCTCCAATCATTTTCGACTATTAGAAAGGGTACTAGCCCTTTGAATTTCCAATCGATTGAGCCCCTTTTGAAGTTTCTACGACAATGCCTTCTATAAAAAACTTATATGCCCCCAGGGCATAACTTAAAACCCTTGCCCTTAGGGCTGTGGGGGAATGTCCTCCTCAAAAACATATTTTCTATCTGGAAATCAACTACGCCAAACAAAATTGTTATGTTAAAATTTTGATCAGATGTGTTAGGGGGTATGATGGGCGTGGGGGGGGGCTTAGCTGCCCTCCAATCACTTTCGACTATTAAAGAGGGCACTAGCCCTTTGAATATCCAATCGATTGAGCCCCTTTTGAAGTTTCTACGACAACGTCTTCTCTAAAAACCTTATATACCTCCAAGGCATAAATTGAAACCCTTGCCCTGAGTGTTGTGGGGGAGTGTCCTCCCAAAAACATATTTTCTATCTGGAAATCAACTAGCCTACGCTGGACAAAATGGCTATCTCAAAATTTTGATTGGATGTGTTTAGCCCTTTGAATTTCCAATCGAATGAGCCTATTTTGGAGTTTTTGCGACAATGCCTTCTATAAAAACCTTATATTCCCCCGGGGAATAACTTAAAACCCTTGCCCTGACGGTTGTGGGGGAGTGTCCTCCCCAAAAACATATTTTCTATCTGGGAATCAACTAGCCTACGCTGAACAAAATGGCTATCTCAAAATTTTGATTGGATGTGTTTGGGGGAATGATGGGCGGGGTGTGGGGGGCTACGTGCCCTCTATTCACTTTCGCATATTAAAAAGGGCACTAGCCCTTTGAGTTTCCAATCAAATGAGACTTTTTTGAAGTTTATACGACAACGCCTTTTCTAAAAACCTTATATGCTCCCAGCGCATAACTTAAAACCCTTGCTCTGCTGGTTGTGGGGGAGTGTCCTCCTCAAAAACATATTTTCTATCTGGGAATCAACTAAGCTGAACAAAATGACTATCTTAAAATTTTGATTGGATGTGTTTGGGGGAATGCTGGGCGTGGGGGGGTGCTAGTTGTCCTCCAATCACTTTCAACTATTAAAAAGGGCACTAGAACTTTCGATTTTCAATCGATTGAGCCCCTTTTGAAGTTTCTACGACGATCCCTTCTATATGAAGTGCCCTGCTCTAAAGGAAAAAAAATAATAAATGATACATTTTGCCAACATCATTATTCCCTCATATTCCCTCAGGGCATAGCTTAAAACCCTTTCCCCGAGGGTTGTGGGGGAGTGTCGTCCTCAAAAAGATATTTTCTATCTGGGAATCAACTACTCTGAACAAAATGGCTATCTCAAAATTTTGATTTGATGTGTTTGGGGGAATGATGGGCGTGGGGGGCTAGTTGCCCTCCAATCACTTTTGACTATTAAAAAGGGCACTAGCCACTCCAATTTCCAATTGAATGAGCTTTTTTCGAAGTTTCTACGAGTACTCCTTCGATACGAAGTGACCGGGTATGGAGAAAAAAAAAAACACATTGTTCCCACATCGTTCTTTACTTAGGCAGCGCTAACGCGCTGCCTATGATTTGCAGGTACAGGGTTGTCGCAAAATATTGTTTCAGAGGGAATATATACTTTAAACGGACTTGCCTTGGCAATGTGAAAGAAAGTAAAGCTAGCATTGCTCTTCATTGCTACAGATCAAGCAGTCATAACAAGTGTTTTCGCAATAGACACACGCTAGGGGATAGGTCTTAGGAACCCTAACTGCCCCATATTATTTTCAGTGGAAAAACATTTCAACAACAAAAATTTTTCTTTAAATGTATTAAAGAAACTAAAAATAATTGTCTCTTGTTTACTGGAATCATATAGGGAAGAGTAGAGGGAAGGGGGGTTGAACCCCTTCCTGCCCAGTCCATGAAAATTTTTCCGATTCATAAAAACGCAACAAAAACGTATACAAGCAAATTGCTGATGCATCTAAGTTTTTTTTTGTACCCTCCAACCCCCCCCCCCCCCCCCCCCCAAAAAAAAAAAAAAAACATACTGGGTATAGCCTTAAATGGAATCTAATAAAATTAGATGACGAGTTCATCTCCCTTTCAAAATAAGAAAACTGTTTGACTGTACTTCTGGCCTCTCGGATTTCTCAAACCAAATTATGTCTAGTGCCAGAAATAGAATCCTAGCTTGTATTTGGAACCATAGGCAACAGTCTCAAATTTCCCAGAAGCCAACCGTAGTTTCAAATGTTATTAAACCTCCCCAAAATTTCCATAATTGCTGCGCAATGGTCTAAAACACGAAAACCTCCAACTTCTTCCTACTATCCCTAGATGTCCTTGAGCTGTTAAGCATCTCTCCAGTTCCTTGATATTTACCCTAGTTCGATTAAAAGAAAACTAATGTACAAGTCAATGAAAAACTCTTAAATCTCTAGAGCCAGGTTCCATTATATAAAGTGTATTCTGACAGTTTTCCTATTTGAATAGAAGAAAATTGTCTTTAGAAGTTAATTAAATAGAGAGTCTTTTTCTTGGCTCCTTTGAATATTGGCAAACAGCCAAAGAAAGCAATTCAATTTATTCTTTGATAACGACATCTCTTTAGATTAAAGGTTATTCTAAAGCTTTTATTGAGCTCTTGATACTTTGTAGTGTAAAGAAGTTTGTTTACTTAAAGACTGAATACGAATCAGTAAGATATATATTCAAGATTATTTGGGAGCCTTAGAATTTTTTGATTAGCGATCAGGGAGCCAATGGCATAAAAATCAGACAAAGAAATTAAAATAAGAACTAAACCAATGAACCAAATCCGCCTTATTTCCGTAATAGGAGGATATTTCATAAGTTTGGAGTGAACAGTGTTTTTAGAAAAGTTACTATAGTGGGCACTAGAATGTCAGATATTAACAATATAGGTCAATTGCCACCTTTCCATGATCTTGAATCTGTGCTTTTTTCTTAAATTTCCATTTATCTCTCTCTCTCTTTGTGCTCCACTGTTTGCACTATTGTATTAGTGGGTTAGAAATAAATTGTTATTAAAATGCATGGGAATAGACGGAAACCTAAAATGGCAGTCTTCATTTTCTTACATTTTGCGGAAATCAGTAAATCTTCGAAAGAGCTCTATTTTTTTCTTTTGGGAAAAGCTACTATTAAATCTGTCTCTTATTTGATCTTAAAATAGAAAGTAACTTTGATACTTGTGCATTATAACTAAACCAGTGCTATAGACTGTACAAGGAAATCAGACACAAAAGCAGACAAACGGGTATTTGCTAGATAAATTGATGGCAAAGCGTGGTTTTTCATTGAGTTTACAATATTTAGACGATTGTTTTTTGGGGTTTAGGGGTGGAAAAGGTACCTAGGTTAGGTTAAGTTACGTATTTAATATATGCTATGCTTACTCCCCACCCCTCCCCCTAATGTGCAAATATATAGCCCAAATTTGTTATTAAACAATTATTTATATATCCTATTTTATTTAATTTTATTTCATTAGCATTAACCAAACTTGACTTCTTTCATGTATAGCGCTGGTTTAGTTATAATGCACAAGTACCGTAACTTTAAAGACTGATATAGCCTACTTAGAAAAAGAATAATTCTGCTACTACTATTACTACTAATAATAATTTGCTGCATCACCAAGCCACCTGAGGCAAACATAGCTACGCCCGCTTCTCCTCCATCTAAACCTATTCAAAGTCTCCTTCTTTACACTGTCCCCAAGGAGTTCCCATTTCCCCTAAATCTTTTCTTAGGACATCCTCCCAAGCAATTAGGGGGCAACCTGCTTTTCGTTTGGCGATAGACGGCTGCCTGACAAAAACGATCTTGGGTAATCTATACTTCTTCATCCACAGAAAGTGTCCTGGCCATCTCAAACTTTCTCTTATTATAGCTCTGGAAAGCGTGTTCTTCTTACAGCTTACTGTTTGAGATACGGTCAGTCAATCGGGTACCCAGAACAATTCTTAGGCAAATTCTCTGAAACACATCTAGCAAATTCTCTTCCGTTTTTCGGAGCGTCAACGCTTCAGAACTTTACCTGACCATTGTCATCACTGGAGCTTCAAATATTCTAATCTTGCTATTCTTCACTAACTGATCTCTCACTTCATAATCACAATGTTTAAAAAACTCATTGACCGCATTATCATCACCTTATGCCTTATCATTTTTTAATCCTATTAAAACTCTCACTAATTTTTCATCACAATATAAGTATTTCTTAAATTCTATCCTGGTTTAACATTTTCTTAAAATGTCCTGCCCATCTCTTTTTAACTCTTTCCCTATCATTAATTGTAGCCCTAACAAAGCAAGAGAGATTCTTGTTGAAACAACACTAGAATTAAGTACAGAAAGGAATTACTAAGAAGAAAAATTAATTTCTGGTTATAGTGACAAATCATTAGGCGTGGTAACAATGAATTTAAATTACTTAATAATTTTACTTTGAAGTTAGATGCACTATAATTAACAACCTTAGAAATTTTAGTTTGGTTTAGCTGCTTGTGTTTCTTGTTTCTATCTGATACTACTTTCCAAAATAAATGTTCATTTTATTTTAACTAATTAAAAAAAAAACCATAAAATAAGTTTTTTAAAAAAAGTAAAGAACTCCATTACACCAAAAATGAACAAAAACAGAATCAAATAATCTACCAAGCATACAACTACCACAAATCAGTATCAATAAATAAATTAAACCCAAAACAAACAGAAATTAAAATAAATAAAAGGGTCAAACTCAAAACGAGCAGAAATTAATATGATTAGGATTCTAAACCCCATGCTTTATAAAAGCCAGAATATAATTTTTACTTTACTGAAAAAAAATCAAATGAATTTACTGAAATAAATGTGCATTGTCAGTTAAATTTACACATGCTGACATTTATTCCTTAAAATCATAGTTAATTTTTGATTTCTTAAAGTTATAAAAGTGAAAACATTTAAATATTTTTTTTCAGTAAAGTAAAAATTATTTGCGCTCTGATCACTTTCGACTAATAAACAAGACAATAGTCCTCTCAATTTCCAATCGAATGAGCCCTTTTTGAAGCTTCTAAGACAAAAATTTCTATAAAAATCTTACATTCCCCAAAGGCATATCTTAGGACCCTTGTCCTGAGGGCTATAGAGGTAGGGTTGTCATCCTCAAAGACATAATATCCAGATCTTTCAACTACGTTGAACAAAATGGTCATATCAAAATGATGATCGGAAATGTTTGGGGAAATGATGGAAATGGGGCGGGGGTAATTCTCCCTTCGATTATTTTCGACTATTAGAAAGGACAATAGCCCTCTCAATTTCCAATCCAATGACCCTTTTTGAAGTTTTTATCACAATGCTTTGTATAAAAACATCATATTCCCCAGGGCATAACTTAAAATCTTAGCATTGAGGGCTTTGGGTGGGGGGGGGAGTGTTGTTATACTAAAAACATACTTTTCGGTCCCTTAAACTACATTCAACAATGTGGCTATATGAAAATGTTGATCGGAAGTGTTTTGAGAAATGATGGGCGTGGGGAAGCATTCGCTCTCCGGTCTCTTTAGACTATTAAAGGCACTAGCCATCTCAATTCCCAATTGAATGAGCCCTTTTTGAAGTTTTTGAACTTCCCACAGCCCTTTTTGAAAGGCTGTGGGGGGTTGTTGCTGTAATACTCAAAAACATAATCTCCGGACCCTTCAACTACGTTCAACAAAATGGCTATTTCAAAATGTTGATAGGAAGTGTTTGGGGAAATGATGGGCATGGGGGGGGGTATTCACCCTCCAATCGCTTTTGACTTAATAACGGCACTAGACTTCTCAGTTCCCAATTGAATGAGCCCTTTTTGAAGTTTCAACACTTTCCATAAAAACTTTATATACCCCCAGGGCATAACTTACAACCCTTACCCTGATGGTCATGGTGGGGGGTATCCTCAAAGACCTAGTTTCCAGAACCTTAAACTACGTTGAACAAAATAGTTATCTCAAAATTTCTATTGGATGTGTTTGGGGAAATGGTGGGCGTGAGAGAGGGGTTTGTTGCCCTTTAATCACTTTCGACTATTAAAAAGATCACTAGCTCTCTCAATTTCCAATCAAATGAGCCTTTTTTTTAAAGTTTCTACAACAACACTTTCTGTAAAAATCTTATATTCTCCCAGAGCATAATTTACAATCCTTACCCTTAGGGCTGTGGGGTGGGGGGGGGGTTCATCCTTAAAGACCTAATTTCTTTAACTCTCAACTACGTTGAAAAATGGCTATCTAAAAATTTTGAGGGGTTGTGTTTGGGAAATAGTGGGCGCGAGAGGGGGGTTAGTTGCCCTCCAATCACTTTCCACTATTAAAAAGGGCAGTAGCCCTTTCAATTTCCAATCGAAAGAGCCCTTTTTGAAGTTTCCACAGCAACGATTTTTGTAAAAATCTTATATGCTCCCAGGGCATAATTTACAACCCTTACCTTGAGGGCTGTGGGGGGGGTCGTCATCCTTAAAGACCTAATTTCTTTAACTTTCAATTAAGTTGAAAAAATGGCTATCGAAAAATTTTGATTGGATGTGTTTGGGAAGTGGTGGGCGCGAGAGGGGGATTTGTTGCCCTTCAATCATTTTCGACTATTGAAAAGGGCACTAGCCCTTTCAATTTCCAATCGAATGAGCCCTTTTTGAAGGTTCTACAACAACGCTTTCTGTAAAAACCTTATATGCTCCCAGGGCATAATTTACAACCCTTCCCTAGCGGGCTGGGGGGGGGGGGGGGTCTTCATCCTTAAAAACCTAATTTCTTTAACTCTCAACTACGTTGAAAAAATGGCTATCTAAAAATTTTGATTGTATATATTTGGGAAATGGTGCGTAAGAGAGGGGGGTTAGTTACCTTCCAATCATTTTCTGCTATTAAAAAGGGCACTAGCCCTCTCAATTTCCAATCGAATGAGCCCTTTTTGAAGTTTCTACGACAACGCTTTCTATAAAAATCTTATATGCCCCAAGGTCATAACTTACAATCCTTGTCCTGAGGGGTCTGTGTGTGGGGGGGGGGGGGGTGGCTATCATCCTCAAAGAGGTAATTTCCAAAACTTCCAACTGTATTGAACAAAATGGATATCTCAAAATTTTGATTGCATGTGTTTGGGGAAATGGTGGGTGCAAGAGGAGGGTTAGTTACCCTCCAATCACTTTCGACTCTTAAAAAGGGCACTAGCCTTCAGTTTCCAATTGAAAGAGCCCTTTTTGAAGTTTCTCCAACAAGGCTTTATATAAAAACCTTATACGACCCAAGGGCATGACTTGCAACCCCTACCCTGAGGAGTGTGGAGGTTTTGTTATCCCTAAAGTCATAATTTCCAGAACTTTCCACTATGTTGAGCAAAATGGCTGTCTCAAAATTATGATCGGATATGTTTGATAAAATAGTGGGTGTGAGAGGGAGGCTAGCTGGCCTCCAATCCCTTTCGACTATTAAAAAGGGCACTAGCCCTTTCAATTTCCAATTAAATTGAGCTCTCTCTGAAATTTCTACGATAAAGCTGTCTTTAAAAGTCTTATATGCCCCCAGGGCGTAACTTACAACCCTTTCCCTGAGGGCAATGGGGGGAGTGTCCTCCTCGAAGACATAAATTCCAGATCTTAAACTACTTTGAAAGTAGGAAGCTATCATGAGTTACCGGGCACACACCGTGCTGCCATCTACAATTGAGTCTAACAGGACCTAACCACATAGAGTGAGTTATTGATCCACGAAGGGGAGAGAATTTCCGATAAATTGATTTGCATATTCGACTAGGACAAGAGGGGAAACATTATGGCTTCTTTGATCCTTAGGTCTGAGGGATAGATGGTCTTTAGTGACAGAGATAAATTGATATTCTATTTTTTAAATATGGCTTCTCTGATCTTTAGTGACAGAGATAAATTCGAGAATTCTATCGAAGCCATAATAGTGTAACCAAGAACATCTATGAGATGAAGAGATATTACGGGAAATGGTTTCATGGGAATTTCAAATGTGACAGCGCAGGGAGGCCGAAACAAAGGTACACGCAGAAATTACTTTTAGGGGATTATTTGGGCGAAACCGTTTGAGACATTTTAGGGGATTATTTGGGTGAAACCGTTTGAGACATTTTAGAATATGATTTGGGCGAAACAGTTTGAGACATTTTAGAAGATGATTTTAGAAGATGATTTGGGCGAAATTCTGTGGTCGTTATAATACACAAGTTCCATTTGAACAATGTTGTGAGGTCCCCTACCCCAACCCCAAAGGGCCCCAACAGCCCCCCAAGGCCCCGGGCCCCCAAAGGTCCCCCGAGCCCCCAAAGACCCCCCGGGCACCCAAAGGGCCCCCCGGTCCCCCAAAGAGTCCCCTCCCTGTTTTTTAATGCTTTTTTTGTGGACTTGAGACACAGCAGGGCCACCACATTTCAAACGGCTTTATTATATCTTTTCAGAACAAGTTCTTTTTCTTAATGTCCCTCCTAAACCCAATTTTACAAGTTGAAGTACCCATCCTTTTCACCCACAACTTTACTTTACAGCTTTTTGAATACACCAACACGAAGCAATACTTTTCAAAAGACATTTCAGAACAAGTTCTTTTTCTTAATGTCCCACCTAAACCCATTTTACAAGTTGAAGTACCCATCCCTTTCACCCAAAACTTTCCTTTACAGGTTTTTGAATACCCCAACACCAAGCGATACATTTCAAAAGATATTTCAGAATAAGTTCTTTTCTTAATATCCCACCTAAGCCCATTTTACATGTTGAACTACCCATCCTTTTCAGCCACAACTTTACTTTACAGCTTTTTGAATACCACAACACCAAGCAATACTTTTCAAAAGACATTTCAGAACAAGTTCTTTTCTTAATGTCCCACCTAAACCCATTTTACAAGTTGAACTACCCATCCTTTTCACCCACAACTTTACTTACAGCTTTTTGAATACCACAACACAAAGCAATACTTTTAAAAAGACATTTCAGAACAAGTTGTTTTTCTTAATGTCCCTCCTAAACCCATTTCAAAACTTGAAGTACCCATCCTTTTCACCCATAGCTTTACTTTGCAGCTTTTTGAATACCCCAACACCATGCAATACTTTTCAAAAGACATTTCAGAACAAGTTCTTTTCTTAATGTCCCTCCTAAAAGCATTTCACAAGTTGAAAAACCCATCCTTTTCACCCACAACTGTACTTTATAGCTTTTTGAATACCCCAACACCAAGCAATACTTTTCAAAAGACATTTCAGAACAAGTTCTTTTCTTAATGTCCCACCTAAACCCATTTTACAAGTTGAAGTACCCATCCTCTTCACCCACAACTTTACTTTACAGCTTTTTGAATACCACAATACCAAGCAATACTTTTCAAAAGACATTTCAGAACAAGTTCTTTCTCATAATGTCCCTCCTAAACCCATTTTACAAGTTTAAATACCCGTCCTTTTCACCCACAACTTGACTTTACAGCTTTTTGAATACCACAACACCAAGCAATACTTTTCAAATGACATTTCAGAACAAGTTCTCTTTCTTAATGTCCCACCTAAACTCATTTTACAAGTTGAAGTACCCATTCTTTTTACCCACAACTTTACTTTACAGCTTTTTGAGTACCACAACACCAAGCAATGGTTTTCAAAAGAAATTTCAGAACAGCTTCTTTTCTTAATATCCCTCCTAAACCCATTTTACAAGTTGAAGTACCCATCCTTTTCACCCATAACTTTACTTTACAGCTTTTAGAATACCACAACACCAAGCAATACTTTTCAAAAGACATTTGAGAAAAAGTTCTTTTCTTAATTTCCCACTTTAACCCATTTTCTAAGTTGAAGTACCCATCTTTTTCACCCACATCTTTACTTTACAGCTTTTAGAATACCACAGCATTAAGCAGTACTTTTCAAAAGACATTTCAGAACAAGTTCTTTTCTTAATTTCCCA
>JAQQPU010014215.1:0-21217 GCA_029168905.1 Artemia sp. Kazakhstan ARC1039 | reverse complement strand
AAGCAGCAAAGACGATCTAGGGCAATTAATCGCTCCGTGGGCAACAAAAAACAAATAAACACGCATCAGTGATCTTTCTTCTGGCAAGAAATACAAAATTCCACATTTTTACAGATAGGAGCTTGAAACCTCTGTAGTAGGGTTCTCTGATACGCTGAATCTGACGTTGTGATTTTCATTAAGATTCTATTACTTTTAGAGGATGTTTCTCCCTTTTTTCAAAAATCAGGTAAATTTTCTCAGGCTCGTAAGTTTTGATGAATAAGACTAAAATTAATGAAAGTTACATATTTGAAATCAGCAAAAAAATCCAATTTTTTGATGTATCTATTGGTATCAAAATTCCATTTTTTAGAGTTTCGGTTACTATTGAGCCCAGTCCCTCCTTACTTACAGTTCGCTGCCACGAACTGTTTGGCACACAGCTATAGGAATCTATGTTTTTCTTTATTATTTTAGCGAAGGTTAGTTTAGTATAGCCGCTTCGTATTTGCGCCATCGTTTGCTAGATGGTAGCTATCTATGATTGCTAGTTGTAGTAGCTAGATCGTCAACTTAGGGTCTTTAACTCAAGTAACAGAAATAAACACTAAAATTTCAAGTTGAGAAAATAATTGTCTTTTTTTTAAGACAATTTATTTTAAATAATTGTCTTTCTTTTTTTTAAATAATTCTTTTTTTAATAAAGTCTGAAATTACCGTCACGAGTCTTTTATTTATTTGGTATGGATAAAAAAATATAGAAAACAAAAACATCCCAAATACGATGATACTTTTGAAACCAAAATAAAACCTAGTCCACGTGACCCTAGAGTGCATGAAGAGCACTTGTTTTGCATGAAATTGAAAACACAGCTATGGGAATCCATGTTTTTTGTTTTCATTTTAGCAAAGGTTAGTTTTTTTTACCTAAGCCCGAACTTGCCGTCAAAAGTCATTTATTTGAGCCTTAGAGTCCGCTTGGCCCTGGAACGGACTGTTATAAGTTCCTAGTCACTCAGATAAAGCTTTCTGGGACTTTTTTAAGGCCCCATTTGCAAAGGAACCAATATTTGTTGTTTGTACTGTGGCCTCATAGCCAAAGCCTCAATAAGGCCAATCATATACTAATTTATGGTTTTTTTTTTGGGGGGGGGGATTACGTCCTCACTGTTTTTGTTCTGTGCAAACCTCTTGCACCAGAAACTCGTGGATGTAGGCCCAGGTAGTAAAAAAAAAATCGTGATGTTTTTTTTTGTGGCCAAATTTCATGCAAACCAGTAAACATTCTTTTTCCACTGGGGTCTTGTCAGTCCATGTCAATTATAGGTCACTTTGGCTCGTTTTGGGGCCGCACGGTTCAACAGGGTACTCTTTTTTTTAAATTAGGTCCCAAACCACTAAGAGGTAGAATCTTGTTGGTAAATTTCCAGACCCTCCAACAACCTCCTCCTTCTGAAATTAAATTTGACTTTCCCTTTGTCCATAAACAAACACGGATATTTCAGGCTGATCGAAATATTTTTTTTAGCCTATTGTGGAGTAAAAATGAGTTGAAATGATGTGTCACTGTTCCGCCAAGATATTTGAAGATATTTTTTCATACATTATTTTGTTGTTGGTTTACAAAAGCAAAAATTCGTTCCCTGATACTTATGGACGTAGTTTTGGAGCTATTGGAAAATAATGTTTTTGCTCCAAAAGCATTTTAGGACAAACCAATATTTTTCAGTGTTGGGGATTGAAAGGTCATTTCTCATTAATCTAAGTCCGAAGAAACCAAAACTGATATCAGAATTGGAAAATTCGATCGCTTAGTACTCCATTTCCACCCAAGCAAGGTCAGAGGGGGATGAAAAATCAGAATCTTAATTTGTGCAGTATTTGGTAGATTATAGGTCGTTTCATATTAATTCATATCTGGCGAGGCTGAAAATAACGTCAAAATTGAAAAATTCCTTCATTTAGTACCCACTTTCCATCTTAGACGAGGTCAGAAGGGATAAAAATACCATTTGTGGTATTATACTAATATAAAATGATATCAGAATTGAAAAATTCCATTGCTTAGTTATCCCCTTTCCACCCTTAGAGAGGCCAGAAGGGGCAAAAAATTAATTTGTGGTATTATAATATAATACATAATTGACAAAAATGGGGTAGGCCTACTAAGTGATACAATTGTTCAATTCTGAAGTTATTTTTGTTCTTCTCGGACTTGAATTTATTAAAAACGACCTTTCAAACGAAAAAACATTGCAGAAATATAAATTCGAGATCCCTCCCCCTTCCCCCCCAAAAAGGTGTTTTTGAGTATGGCCGATTTGGAAATGTTACTGAGCAAATTTCTGAACATTTTGGTGCCAACAACATTTCTGTTGCTCAAATGCCGATGTTTGGCTTTTTATTCTTGGTTTTACTGGACTAACTTGTTTATCCCAAGCGCATATAATGACCAATCCCATAATAGGATACCTTAGCTGAAACCATTACTAAAATCCCGTTTTTAGGGATGTTTTTCTCTAAACACAGACAAGTAAAAAGCTGCATCCAGCTGGATTCGAAATACCAAGAGCCAGATACCCTTATTTGTCCTGGAAGGTTCTTCTGGTGTCATACAACTCAACTAGGAAATAATGAATATTAAATTAAGGAATATACAAAGAAATTTACGAAAAAAGAAAAAAAAACGTAAAAAGAGTAAATTGAATAAATTGTAAACATAATAAATTGGCATCGTTTAAATGTTCGATTAGTTCCACAAAAGGAACAAAAGTATTCCCCAAGATGAACGAATCAATTAATGAATTTAAAACAAATAAACTATTTAGTAGAGTTCAAGGGCAGCAAATTCGCAGAACAGCCCGAGGGTTAGGTTGGCAGTGCAATTGCCATCCTTTTGTCATTGTGAGGCCACCAACCTGATTCTTTTTATGGAGAAGCTAGAAGACTCATATCCAATATACACAGCAATCTTTTAGCAAAAAAAATATTTTAATCAGATAAAAACAACAACAATTAAATAAAAAAGTGCTATGAATAACAATACTCAATGGCAAGTAGCTTAATTAAACAATAAAGAAATTAAAATACAAAATTGTGGATATATTTTAAGATATATTGTCGCAATGAATAATCTAAAAATGGTGCTAAAACAGCCGGTGTTGCAATTAGTGGAAGGGTACAATTCAAACAGATTGCGAAAAGGGATGGTTGAGGGGTTAGAAAGCTTCAAAACCAGTTAAACATCCAGAGCGATTTTTCTCGTTGGGCAGCATTGAGTGCAAGTTTAAAATAGCCACAATTATACTGGTGTCTCAGTTATGGACTTTAAACATACCTAGTCGTATATAATTAATAAGTCCTATTTTGCTTATTTTTCTCGCGCCAAAACGTTAAAGTTCTTTTACCCTATCTGATATTTGGATTTAAATTTCTAAATTTAGCTACAAAACGGCTTGAGTTTCAACACTTTTAATTATTTATACACTTTAATGCATTTCAAATGTTTAAAGAGGCACAGCCTTGAATCAACAAGTATTTAGGTGCCTTTTTAAATTATTTAGTCTAACATATTTTTTAAATATTTACAAAAGCAAGTGATATTATTCTTATATGCTTGAGAATTGTGTCTCATTTTTGTAGCTTTTTTCGTAGCCAGATTTCAACAATCTACTTCATCCTACAGAATTTTTTGCATTACTGTCAAAACATTCCCACAAATATGGTAATTTCCTGTAAAACAAACAAAAACCTTTCTGTGTTTATTTGATATTAATTTTGATATGAAAAAAAATTAGTCAAGATCTACTTAATATTTACCATTGTAAGTTCGCGTTGCTACTTTCGAATTTAGTTAAGGAAACTAAACACAAAGAACAGCCTTTAGAAACTTCTAAATCTCTTTCTATAGCCTTTTTTATTTTGTTTCACCCTTTTTCTTTAACCTTTTTATTCTTTTCATCTTTACTTTATACTAAAGATGTGGACATCTATCCGAGCGTTGCCTGGCTTTTGTGGGTACATTTTTGGATGCAAAAACTCCCTGGGATCCAAAAAATCGATGAAAGTAATTTGCTTTTGAGAATTAAAACAAAATCAACAATGCATGTCATAGTTCACTGATCAGCTGTTAAAACCCGTGATTGTTAGGGCTCATGAATCGATGTTCTAATTTTACGCTATTTTCACTTTTTCTTTTGGCTTTCACCCGTGGAAAAAAAAGTTTCGGATATCAAGACTGTAGAAAGTGCAGATTCGAATGATCAGCAGTCGGAACACGTGCTTTTTAAAGCTTTCAAATCGTTGGAAAACGTTGCAGCTTGATTATATCATATATATAAATAAAAACCGATCAGCAGTCAGAACACCTCATTTTTAAAGCTTCTAAATCGTTGGAGGCAGTTGGAACTTGATTATATTATATATATAGAAATGATTAACGATCAGCCGTCGGAATATGTGATTTTCAAAGCTCGTAAATCATTAGAAGCAGTTGGAACTTGATGCAACTGCTTCCATTTGTATTGCTTCCACAATTTATACAACATTACTCCTATATACCATGAGTGTCGCGCACCGATCCTACCAGTCTTCAGTTTACTTTGATAGCACTAATGGGGTTAGCCATCTATGAAAATCACTAGTACGTAACGAAGTTTTTATTTTCAACTACAAACCAATGGGGTTTCTCCAAGAAAGGGTTGTGAGATGACAATTCAGATTCGGCTTAAATTGAAAATGCTCTCTTATGCACTTTTTTGTGCTCATTCAAATTGCATGATTGAGAAAAACATTTTTTGCACACATCACATTTAAACGGTTTCTCACCAGTGTGCACCCTTCGGTGTCTAACCAAAGAACTTGAATAAGAAAAGTTCTTTTGACATACATCACATTTATAAGGTTTCTCACCTGTATGCAGTCTTCGATGTGTATTCAACTGAACCCACTGAGAAAAGCTCTTTTGACATACATCACATTTAAACGGTTTCTCACCTGTGTGCAGTCTTTGATGTGTATTTAAATTGTCCGCTCGTAAAAAACTCTTCTGACACACATCACACTTAAACAGTTTTTTTCCTGTGTGAATTTTTTGATGTCTTTCCAATAGTGAATGGGAGGGAAATCTTTTATCGCATATATTGCACTCATAGCCTTTTCTGCACTTTTTCCCATGCAAGCCAATATTAGAATTTGAAGCTTCCATAAGTGCATTGGCAGTACTTGATGATGTATCTGCGCCTCCTATAATAAAATAAATAAAGGACATGGAAAAAACCTAAAACACTACAATAAAATAATCTCATTCATATATTATACCCTAGAGTAATGATGCTCACATAAAAAATCAAACGAAAAAAATTCAGGCAAATTAAGAAAAAAATATATTTAGCAAAACGAGAGGCTTGAACAGATTCAGGTCTATTACTAAAAACATTACAAAAATAAAACTCCAATTATTTATTTACAGATATTACCATTCAAATATTAAAAATGTCCCTCTGTTAAGAAAAAGAAAAGAAGGACACTTGTACTTGCAATTAATTAAACATTAGATTAAAGGTAGGTCTAATGGTCTAAGGATGTGTCTTTGTTTGCTGATATTTTGAAGAAAACAATAAGGGATAAGTTAAAAAAAAGTAGCCTGAAAATGCACCCCCCTTTCTTAGATAATTGTATTTAAAAAGAGCTCATACTAAATCTGAAATTCCTTTATTACTTAATTCTCTTTTAATATTGCCATTGTAATTAACTTTTAGAACAGGTATTTCTATAAAGCACAGGTTTCATGTAAGGTGTACACAAAATCACTGGGATCCAAAAAGATTGAAGAAAATAATTTTTTTGTTGAGAATAATAACAAAATCAACAATGCAGGTCAGAATAATAATCAATAATGCAGAACATAGTTCACCGATCAGCTGTCAGAACACGTAATTGTTAGGATAATTGAACTGTCAGAATAATTGTGAATATTAACAAAATCATCAATGCAGGTCGCAGTTCACCGATCAGCTGTCAAAACACGTGATTGTTAGGGCTCATGAATCGATGTTCAAATTTTACGCTATTTTCACATCCCGTTTTGGCTTTCACCCATGGAAAAAGCAGTTTCAGATACCAGGAATGTAGAAAACAGTTGGAACTTCTTTATATTATATACATAAAGTAACTGATCAGCCGATCAGTTGTGGGAACGAAAGAAAAGCGATCAGCAGTCAAAACACGTGATTTTTGAAGCTTTAAAGCTTGATTTTAAAGCTCCGCCAAATTTTAGAGAAATATCTGGAATTCGGTCGCGACCTGTATCAGCTCTTCATCGACTTTAGGCAAGCATTTGACCTTATTTGGAGAAATGGCCTATGGCATATACTCCTCCATTACGGAATCCCACGAAACCTAGTTGATCTTATCAAAGATATGTACTCCAAATTTGGGAGTCGCGTCATGACTAGTGAAGGTCTCACTGACAGTTTCCAGACTTCCGCAGGTGTCCTTCAAGGATGCTTCTTGTCTCCAGAGCTGTTCAACCTTTTCCTCAGAGCAGTCTTATCCCTGGTGGAAACAACTTGCGGCGCACATATAGGGGGTGTTCAGGCAGATAAGCTAGCCTACGCCGACGATATCGACGAAATGACTGAAACACCCGAAGATCTACAAGCCGTTGCTAACGACATCCTCAAAGCCACTAGTTCTTTTGGAATGATCATAAATGTATAAAAAACAAAGGCTATGTGCTGCTCACGAAAGCCGCAGGATACAGTTAAGCCAGACCTGAAACTTAATGGAGAGAGTATCCAGTGAATCGACGAGTTCCCTTACCTCGGTAGTCTGATCACCAGCGACAAACGTCTATCAAAAGACAATAAAAGACGTTTCGCCCTCGCGAGTTCCAGTTTCAAGGCCCTTATGCCAATATGGCGAAACAAGGATTTGTCTCTGCGGCGTAAGACATGAATTTTCTATACCCTGATCATCCCCATTGCAATCTCGCAGCGTTTGAAACTAAGTGCCTCCGCCGCATCGCCGGGATCACTTACCTTGATAGAATCCCAAATGTCGAAGTTCTCGAGCGCCTTAAAGTACAACAAACAATTCTCATGAAGATCCAGCTCCAGCAACTTCGATGGCTCGGTCACGTACAACAGATGAGTCGGTCCCGTCTCCCGAAAATCACCTTCGAAGGCCAAATTCATGGTTCTCGTCCTCGTGGTCGTTCCCCGAAAAGGTGGAAGGAAAACTTTCACCTAACGGCCTCTCGGACCTTCTTCGCCTAGCAGAAGACCGTGAAGCATACAAAAGGCACATCCACGCCATTACAAAGAAAGAGGCCCAAAGACGACCTTCAAGGACGGATGGGACTTAAGTCAAATCATTGGAATCAATTGGAACTTGATTATATCATATGTAGAAATAATAACCGATCAGCAGTCGGGACACGTGATTTAAAAAGCTCTTGAATACTTGGATAAAGTTGGAACTTAATTATAACATATATAGAAATAATAACCGATCAGCAGCTGAAACAAGTATAAGCTCATGCTTATTGATTTTATTGTCTAAATTCTATCCAAGTTGATTCCAAGGTGAGCTTTCAACGTCCTTGTAATCAAAGTTTGACATTCAATTGCTTTTCGCCGTAGCCTAGTGCCGTTCAGAGTTTACTCGAGCAAAAATGCAAATCAGCACAAGGGTGAATGTGCCGGCCATCAAAACAAATTTTAAGCAAAAACAATTAAACGGACATCAAAAACACAGCTTATCTTCACAAAACTCTTCAAGGGACAATTTGAAACGTCCCTTCAAGACAAGAAAGCCAGTTTAGCCTTTAGAACAACGAGATGAGACAAGAGAAAAATTCCGTCTTCAGATTAGTCTAAATTCAAAGTTTCGTCCACTTGTCCGTCCCGGTTATTTTTTCAAATAACCCATGTTCCAATGTGTTTTATTCTATGAATTTATTTATTATGTATCTATGTATTTATGTGTTTGGTGTCAGGTTGAAGATTAAAAGGTTCTGAAGAGCCAGGAAAATTACCCAAAGGACCATCTTCGCGTTTAGAAAACAAAAGAAAGTTTAGAACGCCCAAAACTTCCTCATCGTGGCTTGGTAAAGCTTCTTCAACTTTTAAAACAAAATATAATTCAAATTGACATTAAAAAATAATCAGTAAAGCTTACTAAACAAATTCAACGAAACTTATGTTTATTATATGTTAGTCACGAGAATTGATAATACTAAACAGCACAATAGCACTCTGAGTTTTCGGGATCTGTGCATTTTTTTGTATTTGCTTTTTTTTTCCTTACCACTTTGTATGGAAGAAATTTCGAGTGTCGTTTTTTAAGACTGTGAAATACCCCACCAGAACTTTGGGTCAAGGGCTATAAGTTATATGAGTGTTGTAGCCCTATGAGGGCTACAAGTTATACATGTTATCATATTGATTTTGTTATTTCGAAATGGAGATATATTTTATCCTCGTACTTGAAAAAGGCTATGGGTATGTGGGTCAAAATTTGGAGAAATAAAGAAAAGAACAAAGAAACAGTATGTGTGTGCAGAATGACCAAAGGGCGTATCAGCAATATTTCAGCAACGGCATATGGTATAAAATTGAAACTTTAAGGGATACAACTACTAACACTGTTACTTCTATTGAGGTGAATAAACAGAGCTTGGGCTTATCCAGACCGTAAAAGGGGCGTCCGCGTAACACCCAAGGTATGGCTAAAGGTACTACGCAGGAATGCAGGCCTGTTGTCAATGGTTTGTAGTGTTAAGGTGAGACTTCCAGGACTTTAACAACTACTACTGCTTCTACAACTGAGCTAAATCAAAAGAAGTGGATTTAGGTTCTCAGATTATCATAGATGCAATATCCCAGGAACAGAACAGAGTATTAAGTTGAAATTTTCCGGAAAAACTAAGAGATATTTATAAACTAAATCAAGAGATAGTATATGGGATAAGATTGCCAAAAAGGCGTAAATGCAATATTCAAGGAAATACTGGAGATATTGCGTAAGAACTTTCATAGCATGTTTTAATGATGTTGAAGGAAATCAAAAGATACTCCAAGTTTGTTAAATGTTTGTGTGTCACTCCACTATAAATGATATATCTTTTATTTGGTAATATTTTTTTTAATTTTTTCCCTAAAATTTCCAAAAATTCTAAAGGATTTTGGGATTGCTAGCTTAGAAACTAGAAGAATTATGAGAATAAATCTTTCAGCAATAGACGTGAAACATATAATACATTCAGTGCCGATGTTTTGAAGCCCTACTAACGAAAACCGAATTCCGCAGTTTGTTCAAGTTAGATAGCATTCGATATATCATATTAATCTTTCGACATAAGCTAATGGCATTTTTTGGCTTAAATAGCAGCCCAGGGTATCTCCAAAGCAGGTATTTTGGCTTTTCTACCTCCCCCTTTTTTAATCCCAGTTGAGGGGCATTTTGCTATTTTAAAAATTAATTGGGTTAGGATAATGAACCTTCCAGGAATGGATACTGAGCTTTAATGCTCACCTAGCAAATTGATATTTTCTAATGGTCGAGGCATGGCTTGTAAGATTACTAATGCATTACGATTTTTATGATTACTAGTACATTAAGCTTGTTAGGATCTATTGTATTTGTAAATTTTTGTTGGATTCACATATGAATACAGCTCTTTTAACAAATGTACATATAACTGAACAATAAAAAATCTAAGCTACACGTTAATATGTTAGTTATTAAAATTCTTGGAGATTCAAGACTTCAAATTATTTATCAATTGACTTACTTACAGGGGAATATTTCTAGAAAGACCAATTAAGCTATCCTATTTTGTTGTATTTACCCTATTAGTTGACTATTGAAAAATTATATTAGTTCTTTTTTTTATTCTGATTTGAAAAACATCACTTTTCTTAATTAAAAGAGTTGTACAGCCCCGATGATTATTGAAACACCTGACTCAATTGATACACGTAAAATGGATGGTACGAGTGTTTTTTTCTGCTTCCAGTGTAAAAATGTCAATTTTTGGCATTTTTCATTCCACAATTCAGCGTGGCAATTAAGGAGAGAATTTACATGATCAAAATGATCTTAACATTTTAATTACCACTGTTTAATTAGACAGGGAAAAAATATGTTTTCAGTTTGATACTCTAATCATATACTTCTCTGCCACTAAAATACGCAATATGTTATCCTCGCGATATAAACTTGGAGTAGACTTCAGACATTTTTAAAATTTTCTAGTTCGTTTTTGGGGCAAGTCAGATGGGTTCTGGACTGAATAATAAGAACAAAAAATGTCCGAATACTCACTTTCATGATAAAAAAAACTTGATTCAGGTTCAGAAGGCTTGAAATTACAATTAAGCTGTTCAGATACACCAGAAGAAACCAACAAAGGAACATCATCATGTTTGGTTGATAAATTAGTATAATTCCATCCAATAACATCTTCACTAAAATTTGGGAATTTTTCTTCATCTTCTAAAGAAAATAAAAGTAAATCAATATTAAAATCCTCATAAAAGTAACCCTTCTAATCTTACAAATTATGAAGAACAAAAAATAATCATTACATGATGCTTCCAAAATTAGAAAAGAAAACTTAATACTAAAAAATAAAACCGAAAAACAGCAAACAACTGTCGAATCAACATTTTGACAGACGAATTCAGACACTTCAAACTAGACTTAAGGGGAATTTCATACTCATATCCCAGGGTTAGGAAATATAAAGTTAGAAGATGTAGAATTTATTTACTCAGGGAGGAAGGATGGGGTGAATAGGCCTGGAGTAGGCCTTGAATACGGATGCTGCTTAGTCATGTTTACTTAGGGAAGCTCATAATAATAGAATTCTAGTTGCTCATTTTATGACTAAAAAGTTAAAGATATCATTCCTAGTAGTATACGCCCCTGTAAATCGAACTAATGGAAATACTGGTGACCCAAATTAATTTTACACACAGCTGAATTTTGTCCCAGGTAGAAATATTGCAATCATATTAAGAGATTTTACCACCCAGGTTGGTAGAAATAGGGATAGATTGTATCCTGGCATGGATGAATTTGTCGTACGAAAAGAAAACACTAATGGTGGTTCTCCTTGCAAACAGAAGGGTATCCTAGCATACGTACATTTTTCGAAGGCAAAGAAAACTATAATGAATACAGACTGCTGCAATTTAGTAAGTATTACAATCTAGTTACAACCAATACAATATCTGGTTATAAAATGGCCCATAATTTCACATGGAATTGACATGATAGTAAGACAGCTACCCTTAATGATTATGATATTTTAAGCCAAAGACTGACAGGATCAATGCCAGGGAATATAGAAGTGCTGTTATTGATGTTAAAAGCAAAGATGATCATCTAGTAGGCTCTAGGATTAACCTAAACATAAAACTTAGAAAGTCTAACTACTTTCCAGGAAGCTATGACGTTGGCAGCCTCCAGAATGAGAATTGTAGAACACAATGTAGAAGATGGATGGAATAATCTTAGGAAAATAGTTAGTGAGCTCGCTGATGGTGTCTTTGGGAAGAAAGCTAGAAATGCTATATCAGTGAAAATGCTTTATGTCTAATAGAAAAGAGGGACTTGTACAAGAAAAATTTGAGTAATAGATCGAATGAAATAAAGAAAGTGGAAAGCATTAAAATATTAGTTAAGGAAGTTTTAAGTGGAGGCCATCGCTAAATTGCTGAAAAAAATTGTGCCACTTTGGATATGAAGGATAATTTATTTTGTGAGAATGACTTACTGACGAAGCAAAAAGGATTAAAAAATACAATGCATCTGATTGCGCAGTAATTAGAGCGGAACATCCTCAGAATGGTTCTGGTTTGTTGGTATATCAACTCCCCTTGCTACTGCAAATAATTCCTGTTTGTTATTATTGTTATTTTATTATTATTTTATATTTGTATTGATATTGTTATTATTTCCTGTTATCTTCTCGTTTAGTGTTATTATTCATTTAAAATTTTGGTTTTTCTGGGCTCCAATTATTCATTGATAATAGTTTATGGTCGTTTCAAGTTTGTATTATTGTCAATCATTATTTTCATTCGTCATAAATTTAATAAATTTTCGGACATTATTTCCACTGGTCATAAATTTAATATGGCTCTTAATTTTTCTTTGAAAAACTTTTTCAAAACTATCTTTTAGATGAACCTAAAAAATTAGAACAGCTATTCCTAACATTCTTCCCCTCTAACAATCTCACAGCACAGCAGAAATTTGAAAAAAACAGTCCAAAATATAGTTTATTTGACCAAAATCTATTTTTTTTAGATCTATATTTGGCAAATTGGCAAAACGGCACATAAAAGAACTTGAATGAACTTCCAGGTATTAACACTTTTGCTGCTACAGCATAATGGGTTTGTAATCTAGTAGCTCTGTTTATTATATGGACATATTATTGTCATCAGTGGATTCAGTAAACAAAACTTTGAGCAACCAAATTAAAATAAAATTATTTCATAGTACTCCTGTCTAAGGGTATCTCGGATGTTCAATAATGACTGAATTAAAAATTATAAAATCATACATTTAGGAGAGGAAGTAACGACCCTTACCATTGGATGTAGGATATCTATAACTATATCTAAATAGACTCTATCTAGAACTACACCATATAGAACATGGTATTTAAAGAATACAAGGATACCTACAAATAAAAAGTAAAACAAAGTATTATAATTAGTTGTGGATCTATATCTAGACATACTCAATCGAAAACTATATCTACATATTGATAAATATCTAGATAGAAACCTAGATAAAATAAGAAAAACCAATAATAATCAAAGCAGGAGTGGATATTCACAGTTAAACTTAAAGCAACATTTTGTCGTCTTAAGCAATAGACGTTAAAATATATTTGATAAAGAAACTATCGATTATCGAGTGACACCAAATTATTGCACTATTATGATTATTTTTTTTTAATAAAAAAAATATCCCTCTTAGGCCAAAGAGTTTATAGTTTTATTATAATGATAAACAAATGTGATGCACAAAAACTTAACGCTCAATATAACCCCTTTTGGCCGCATAGTGCATAATATTATTATTCAAAATGTGCAAAATCTATATTTCTTATATTGATTCCTTCAAGAACCTCCAGTGTTCCTTAGAGTACCAAGTGAGAGAAGGTTTAAGCAAAAAATTAGGTTTGGTAAAAGAGTTTGATGGGTTTAAGCAAGTAATTACTCTTGTTTTTCATATACTAATCAAAATTCATTAACAAAAAAAAGGGAATTACAAACAGTACATACTGCTTCCCCTTACTTTTCAATTAATTAAAAAAAAATTTCCACCGAACAGAAATCCAAAACGAACAGAAATTACAATAACCAAGTCAAACTCAAACCGAACAGAAATTAACATGAGTATGGCTCACAACCCTTATACCTTCTCAAGGCCAGAACATAATTTGCACTTTACTGAGAAACACAAATTTAATGTTTTTACTTTTATGACTTTAATGAATGAAAAATCATTAAGCTTTTAAGAAATAAATATCAGCATATGTATGTTAAACTGACAATGCACATTCATTTGTATATCCAAATCAAATTAGTCTCATCTGAAGTTTATACAACCACCCATTCCATAAAAACCTTATATGCTCCCAGGGCATAGCTTACAGCTCTTGCCCCAGGACTCTGGGGGTTTTGTCAACCCTAGAGGGATCGTTATATGTTCTTTTGAAAAATTTGAACCAAATGGCTATCTCACAATTTCAATCAGTTGCGTTTGGTGAAGATGGGTTGCTGCGGAGGGGGGTGGGGGCTAGTCGCTCCGTCAGTTTTGACTCTAAAAAGAGATCTAGAACTTTCAATTCTCAACCAAATGAGCCGCCTCTAAAGTTTATTCAGCCATCCCATCCATAAAAACCTTAAATGCCCCTAGGGCATAACTTACAACCCTTGCCCCCAGCCTCTGGTGGTTTGTATCAACCCCAAAAGCCTTGATATATGATCTTTGGACTATTTTGAATAGAATAGCTATCTTAGAAATACTGATGCATTTCGGGAAAACACAACATGTGTGTGTGTGTGTGTGTGTGTGGGAGGAGGGGGGAAGTAAATGTCTTCTGATCACTTTGACTCTTAAAGATGCACTCACCAATCAAATGAGCCCCCTCCGAAGTATATACGACCACCCTTTCAATAAAAACCTTATATGCCCTAGGGCATAACTTACAACCCTTGCCCTGAGGGCTGTGGGAGAGGGTTTGTAATCCTCAAAGACATAATTTCTGGACCTTTCAATGATGTTGAAAAAGTTAGCTATCTCAAATTTATGATTGGATATGTTCGGAGAAATGATTGACGTGAGGGGGGGGGGAGGCTATTTACCCTCTAACTCCTTCTATACAAAGTGTCCTGGTCCAAAACCAAAAACTAAATAAATAAATAACACATTGTGCCAACATTGTTCTTTACTTGGGCAGCGCTATTGCGCTGCCTATGATTAGCCAACAAAAGACATACCTGAAAAATTTAAGCTTGCGTTTGGCTTTCTCTCTGTTCTTTTCAAAATCTGATTCCCATTGAGCTTAAAAAAGAGAAAAATTACACACAGAAATATGGACAAATCTTTAGAGTTGGGACAGACCTAAATTTCAAACATGTAACCACACATCTTTTAGTAATGTCAATCCTATTACTATTGATGCCAATTTAATTGCTATTATGAAAAAAAGAACAATAAAAAAAAAACACAAAACTGAAACTACCAGGTTATAACAAAAAGGAAGGTGCAAATAAATCCAAAAAATATTTTTCTTTAAATTTTTCTTTTCACCTCAGAAGCGATTTCATCAAACAGGTTATTAGAATTTTAATCAGATACACTTTCCCATTTCAACACAGAAAGGGGAGAGGGGTATCTCATCAACTGTGCATAAATATGCATGCTTTTGGGGCTCCTTATCCCCTTTCCTTTGGTGAAAAACGCTCTAAGGGGTCCAGTAGACACAAAAATCCACTTTATGTAAAAAGAGCAATAGAACATACATGGAACTTCAATTTGAAGCAGTTGAAGAGCCAAACACACTTTCAAAAAGGTTTGATTAAGCCTCTTAGCTTTAAAAATAAGAGATGCAAAAAGAAACTAATAAGCAATTTCAATAAGAATATTGACAAACATTACTATAAATATTAATTTTGTAAATATTAAAAAAATAAGAATAATCAAGTAAAGACTTCATGTTTCAAGTTGAGAAAAAAACGAAGATGTGGTTTTCACTTGTACTAAGACGTGGAACAGCAACACCTTGCATAGCAAACAAAAAAAAATTTAAAATTCAAAATAGTAAGATTGGGACTGCCGACCCCCTTTAAAACTATTGGCCTGATTTGCTCCTTACATTTTATTAGCACGAATTATTTGGTAAAAAAAACATAGATTTAGGTATTTTATTTGCCATAAAATAAACAACAAAAAAGAGAAAAACATTATCATCTAGAAAAAACACTTAGCCGTTTCTGAGATATTCTGGTATGTCTATTTGACAAATTGGATGGACACAGTATTTTATTTATTTAATTTATTGTTCTTTTCAACATCCTAATGTCATAAAGTATTAGCTGTTCCCAGAATATTGCATAGACACCCTTTTGACGATTTGGATGAATCATAATTTCTTTAAATTTAGCTGTATATCCATCCCATTAAACTTTCCCTGGAAATTTCAACTTAAAGCTCTATTCTATTTCTGAGTAATTGCATCAACAACATTTTGGCAACCAGAAATCACCAAAGCTCCTTTAGCTTAGTTCAATATGCAAGGGCGCACTGATAGCAGTAGCAATCGCAATAGCCTCACTCAAACATGGCATCACTCGTAGTTGCAAATAGTCACAGTCGTAAAGAGTCATAGCCTTGGTCACAATCAGTTGCAATCATTAGTAGTTGCTGTCTTAATCAATTTAGTAACAATTGCAATTGCAGGTAATGGCAACCACAGTTAAAATTAATCTAAGTCGTAAATAGTGGCAGAGATGTAAATAGTGGAAGTCATAAGTAGTAGCAGCCACAAGTAGTGAAAGTTACAAGTAGTAATTGTTGCATTGGAGAGTAGTAGCAGGTGCAGTCGCAAGTAGTCATAATCAATGTGACAAGAAGTTACAGTTGCAAAGGAGTCACAGTCGTTAGCAGTTATGCACAGTTGATGAGATTATTAGATTATTAGAAATTATGATTCATCCAAATCGTCAAAAGGGTGTCTGTGCAATATTCTGGGAACAGCTAATACTTTATGATATTAGGATGTTGAAAAGAACAATAAATTAAATAAATAAAATACTGTGCCCATCCAATTTGTCAAATAGACAGGTTTATTTTTATTAATAAGTTACAATTAGGCAGTCGCAAGTAGTCACAATCACAATCACAAAAAGTTGCAGTTGCCAGAAGTCACAGTTGCAAAAGAGTCGCAGTCGTTAGCAATAGCAGCTGTAGTCACTAGTTGTTGCTTGCTACTTTTAATTTTCATTTTGCCCTTTACTAAGGCAGCGCTGCAATACCTATGAGAACGATGTCAATCTGAAGACAATCCCGTTCAAGATTTGAATACACATACTCAAGCATAAAAATTAAACTTTTTTGAGGCAAGAACATAATAATTATTCATGCGTAATGCTGGAGAAAAATAACAAAAACCTCTCTTATGGGCAATTGTTTCAACCCATCACCATTGTTAGAGGTTTAAGGCTGTTTTTCAACATACCCTTAAATTTGTTCTCAAAATAACATTTTACATAACTGATTTAGATGATAATAACTATCCATAAATTTGCTACAATTTTTTCTCACTTGTCGGTGTTTTTTTTTTATATTTTTGTTTACTATGGGCCATGACCTATTACTATGATGCAACCATGATTCTGTATAACACAGGAAAAATCCTTCGGCTTTTTTTGGCTAGATATAGTAAATAACACGTACCCCAGTTGCATTGCAACCGGTTGATGTTGAGGAGAAAGTAAATATACTAAAGAGAACTTCAATATGCCCCCTTGATGTTCCGATTGATTTAGCAAAAGCATTTCCAGATAAATTATCAAAACCCTTATAAAATATTCTAACACAATAACTAGTAAATTAAATTGAAGAGTTTCATTCCCTAAGGGCTGGAAAAAAGGATACATTACACCCATTCAGAAGAAAGGCATTAGTTTGGATTTTAATGGAGTCCGACCAATTATCACAACACCGTTATTCTCTCAACTGTATGAGAGCTATGCAGCAGATTGACTTTAAGAGACGATTCTTGAACTTACTGATGAACAACAATTTGGAAACCTGACAATTTTATCCGCGACACATTACCTGGTCAGTCTTCTCGATACTATATAAGCAACTTGACGAGCCAGATACCTGGCTCAATTTCCTTTTAATTGACCTCCAAAAAGCATTTGATCTTGTTAGTCACAATGATTTAGTTCAAAAATTGCTGAGTGAATTGAAAGAAGGCTACCTCATTTTCTAGTCAATATTATTGCATCTTTTCTGTCAAATAAGAGTCAACTTGTTAAGTGAATAAATATTTATTCTGATTCACTCCTTATTTCTTGTGGAGTTCTGCAGGGTACTTTTTTAGGATCTTTACTATTTTTGATAATGATTAACAATCTTGCTAATGAATCATCCAATTGAATCAGCCGATGGAAATTTGTGGATGACATGCTATTGCTCAAAAAGTAAAGAAGAAATACTAAAAGCAGTGCCATGGAAATTCTCGAAGACGTTGCAAGTGAAGCAGCCCATTCAAAAATGAAAGTGAATTCCCATAAATCTAATGTTATAACCTTTAGTTTCCTTAAATCAAAGCCATCATCTACAACTCCAACACCTAATAAAATAATCACCACAAAAACTAAATTGTTAGGGCTCACACTGAAAAGCAATTTGAAATGGGAGGCCCACATTTATCCTGTTAATAAACAGGATAGTGCATCTCTGTTGCTCCTTAAGGGGCGACCGTTGTCCACGTGCGGTAAGCATACAATTCAACTTTTATAATAGATGGATTCAGGAATAAACGTGTTTTAAAAGAAATGACGTACATTTATTGAGGCAGTGTTTTCAAGTCTTTATGTTAGGGGTCGTTACTTCGCGGATTTATTTCCAGGTTACCGATTCTGATTTTTTTTTTCCAGAAAATAAAAAGCATAGAGATTACTTAATCTAGTGGCAAGAATCTGTAACATTTTAGCAGGAATCTAACATTTAGGGTACTCTTACAGGTGACTAGTTGTCATCAAGAATTTGTGGTTTGACTAGTAATAAGGGAGCAAGAATTGGTTGAAGTTTTCAAATGAATGTATTGAAGCAAATTTTCCTATGCAAAATGCCTTGTACCTTGACGGAGGAAAATAAAAAGAATGAGTCAGAGGTGATTTTAAATAAATTGGTTATTTTACAAAATGAGATTATTTTGATTTACGAAAATTTTATACGCGGGGAGGATTTTTCTGAGAGGGAACCGTCTGAGGAGGGAATTAGCTGACATATTAAATACTTGAGCAGCTAAAAGAAACTTTCGTTACAAACCTAATTCAAAACTTGATTTTTCATTGGGTTTGCCCTACTCGTTGAAAAATAAAATATGATTGAAAAATAGACTGAAAAGGGGTTGGGGCAGGAATCAACTGAAATTTCTAAAAATATGCAAGTTTTTGGGAAAGTTTGAAGAAAACCCTATAAATTCATTCAGGTTAGACAGTTGATACTTTTAAATGCGAGGAACATATAAACATTAATGCTGAAATACATATTCATAGAAGCAAGGCTGTATCCAGAGGTGATTTAACCTCCCCAAAATTTTGTCAGACTGGTAAAAACACAACAAAAATGTATATAATCTAATTTTTTATGGGTGTTTTTGTATTCCCTCCCTAAAAAAAACAACAGATACTGCCTTGCTTAGTAGCGTAATTTTGTCAAATTCTGGAGGGAGGGGGGGGGGACAAAGTTGAAGCCACTTTTCCCAAATCAAGTGAAAAAGACAGTAAAAACTGAAAAATGATCCATATATTACCATAAAGGCAAAGATATATTAAAGAAAACTGACCAGTTTCTCTGGATACCTAAATTATGCAGGCTTATCTTAGTTTTGACAAGATTTTTTTGCGGAAACTCAACTTTAGCTGGCGGAGGGGGGGGGGGGGACTGGAAACCGCGGCCCCGGGGGGGGGGAAAATGGGACCCGGGGGGGGCTGCCCCCCCCCCCCCTATCCCGTAGCAAATTACGCCCCTGCCCTCGATCCGTTAAGAAATGGCTCGCAGATTGTGATAATTTGTGGTACCTGTAAGCACCATAATGACTTTCAGAGCCCTGACCTAGTCCTGGGCTGTATTTTCTTCTTTCGTGACAGAAGCAACTGTATTCCTTACGAAATCGCGCATCTTTTTATATATTAAGGGGTTAGAAAATTCATACACATGGGGCTTTCCTTTTATTTTTTTTGTCCAGACTGACCTTGCATATAAAAAGAAATTTTTTGTTAATTTTGAAGAAACTCCTACCATAGTTTTAGCATAATCTAGACAGGAAAATTTCAGTGACAATGGCAGCTAAGAAGCGTGAGTTTATATCCACTAGATAGTAATCACATACATATGTGCAAATGCATTCGTTTTCAGCATTTAAGACATTTACGCTAAAGTTTTTTTAGTACTTTCATAAGAGCTATTTATTCTAATTAACGTCCTTTGTGATTAAGGGGTCATTTTTGAAGATTTGGAACAAAATTCGAACTTTAGCGTAAAGAGCGAGGTATTGACTAGGGGGCGACCCCATAATATGCGTATTAAAAATATATGAATATAGAAGTTCGTTACGTTAGTTAATTCGTAAGTTACGTATTTCATTACAAATAAAAACGCTCGTAAAAAGAATTAAACAACTTCCTAGAAAGCCATTTAACAAAAAAAAAGTCAAATTAATAAGCAAATTAACTACAAATTAACTACACAGACTTATTTTGTAAGCTTCTAATGCTAAGTACAAATTGCAAGACTTATTCATAGATTTTTGTCTAATTTAAACCTGAATCAAACAGTTTGTGGTAACAAATTGTAGGTAAGGAGCGACGCTGATCTATTTTTACCGAAAACAAAAAATCAGAATTCTTATGTCAATAGTTATATCAAAAGAATCGGCTTATTATGCTGATAGTTAGTGTTACCCATCAAAAGTTACGAGCCTTAGAAAATATGTCTGATTCCTAAAAAAGGGCGGAAACACCCCCGAAAAGTCAAGAGATCTTAATGAAAATCATTATCACGTTCTGCGTATCCGAGAACCCTGTTGTAGTAGTTCCAAGTTCCCTTCTGCAAAAATGTGAAATTTTGTATTTTTTTGCCAGAAGATAGATCACGGATACGTATTTATTTGTTATTTTTGGCTTGTTTTCCCAAGGGGTTATTGCATCGAACCAGTAGACCTATTTTATTCGAAATAGACTTATTCGGATGAAAATTAAAAGTTCTAGTGCCCTTTTAAAGTGACCAAAAAGACTGGAGGGCAATTAGAATAGAATAGAATATGATTTATTGGCTAAAATAGCACAAAAGCTAGCATAAGCACGTCAAAAGTACCATAACAAAACAAATGTTATGGAATAAACATAAAACAAAAAATTGAATCAATAATAAAACAGATGTTAGGGGATAAACATAAAACTAAAAGTTATATCAATTATTAAACTGGGAAACAAAATAGGGGACAAAAGAGTTTTTGTACCTCATGGTCATCATTTGGGGACAGAGGTCCAGTTGGGTATTTGGAGCTCTACGAGCATTGAGTCTTGTATTAGGAAGGGTTGGGGGATTTAATTTAAAGGGAGGGAGAAAACGTCGATGATAGTCAGAACTAAGGCACTTGTGACCAAAGTTCATGATAAGGATGTGACGTCGTGATTCCAATGCAATAAGTTCATGTCTAGCCAAACCTTCATTGTATGTAGTATAGGCCGTCCCCAGAATAATTTTTATTGCTCTTTTTTGAATACTTTCAATTTTAGAACATTGATCTTTGGTCAACCCAGGGTGCCAGACAGGACAAGCATATTCCAGAAAGGGCATTATATTAGAACAATAAATTATTTTAAGGTTTTGGATTGATATGGAGAACGAACCGTTTGAGAAGAGAGAAAGATTTAAGGAGAAAACAACCTGACTTAAATAA
>JAQQPU010014214.1:5935-20819 GCA_029168905.1 Artemia sp. Kazakhstan ARC1039 | reverse complement strand
ACGATTCTTTAACAAGACCTACAGAACCAATCTTCAAGCTATTACATTTCTTTCAAAATACGTATCTAAACACGTTCGATTATATAAAAGATTCAAAATATCTAAAAAAGTTTGAACACTGTTTACTTTCATTCTTGGGTGTAAATATTTGCTAAGAAGGGCTGGATTACATGGTAGGAGGAAAGTGGGGGCGATGCTGGACAACCTGCTGGTAGTCCCGTTTTATTACTAAGTCCGCCATTTTTGTGCCATTTGATTTGTCAAACACAAGTTAAATCTACAAACGCAAATGAGTTTAAATTTGTTTAGATATGACTTTCAGGGAAAAAATTTAGCACGTTTGTCATGGAAACTATTTTCATGTAATTCATATAGAATGGTGAGGTAAATCAAAAGAAACTGGGTAGTGCCAGGCTTTCAAAATTTCCATCAAGATCGCTTCCTTTTTTGGGGGGAGTTTAATTCCTATTTATGAAACTATGCCAATGTTAATGCGAAAATCGCTTTTAAAGATCAACTTTAAAGTTAATATACTTCGTATAATTCGAGTCAAAATGAAGGACAAAATTTGGGTGTTGCATATATTGTAATCAATACTTTGTTGTTTTTTTTAAGTTTCTGTCTCTATTGACAAGGGTCTTAACTTACAGTTTGTTACTGTGAACTGTTTGATCCAAGGCTTTGTTAAATATGGAGAAGGGGCACTACTCCCTCCTTCAGCTCTTACTTTTAAAACTAAATTTTAATAATCGTAAGATAAAATGCTTCAACAATGATAATCGTCCCTGAAAAAAAGATCTCTTCAACTTTATATTAGAAGGGGGCCTGAAATATTAAATCTAATTAAAAGTTCATCATTTCCTCGAAATTCCAGGTGTATTCGTCAAACCAGCCTTTTTATAGGGATATTTCTCGTGGACACTAGTAAGGGTCCAATACCCTTTGGGGAACAAAACCACAGTAAATGATGTATATGAATAGGGAAATGACAAAAATGACCTTTTAAATCTGAATGAAAACAAAGCTTCTTGAAAACATTGCCCCCCCTGCTTCTCCCCTCACCGGAAGATTTTCCTACTGTTGCTTACAATGCCCCCCTCCACCTCTCCGTCTTTGTGTTGGTAGGAATCTGAGTGTAAGCCTTCATCCCCCCAGTTTATTCCTCCTCACCCAAATCTTCTTCTATAATTATTTAAATGTTCACAAGAGAAGGAGAATCTGGGTATGAAAGCACAGTTTCTAAAAGTTGAAATAAACTCCCCCAACTTACACAAAATCCACCTGCACTCCTCTATAGGAAGTAATGCAAAATTATCCACCACTGTACGTAACAAATTCGTCTTTGTACGTAAAAACTTTGTACGTAAAAACTATACGTAAAGTGTCATACGAATAAACTTTGCTAAATAAAATTTAGTTCATTTTAACTTATTCTTTTTTATGGAGTACGTCCACCATGCGGAATTGACGACCCTGAAACTGGAATTCTCAGCGTATAGTTTGTTGATAACTAAATTAATTTCTTATCTCAGAATTTTTATAGCATCCCTTGGGTTAAAATTGTTGTTTTACGCCACAAAATGGCAAAAAAAGCCACTGTACTCTGTCACGATATTTTATTGTTACTTAAACAGGTGAATGGAACTTTCAATTTGCTTTCTAATGAACATGCGAAATTATGGAGGGGGGGGCGTATGGGGGAATTATCTGTGTGTGAATTTTCCACGTGGTGAATATTTCCTGGGAAGTTTTCCGGAGGTTATGCCTAGCACCATCTACAGGATAATAGTGTCAGGATAGTTCTAGTTAAATAGGAAAGCAAAAATTATACAGTTTTTTATTTCCTATCATTGAAAATGTTTCTCTTCATCCACAGAAATTTTACATTAGAAATATGATTTTAAGAACAATCGATAAAGTACATGAGGTTTTAATTGAATAATGAAATTTCGCCCGATAAAGAGTAACCGAACTTTTATTTTCAGTAATTTTAGTTTTTCTTTAATTCAATTTAATTCTGCTTTCTGCTTATTTTAGGTTTTATTTTCTTCATCTAACAGTTACATTTTTAAGTGTGGTGTGATACATTTTGATTTATGTGAATTTAGGTTTCTCTTATTCATTCATAGCAGTTTTTGTTCGTCTTCAGCTTTTCCTGCTATAAAATTTCACTCCTCCTTCCTTTAGGCTTTAGTTTCCCCCATTTATTTTTTATTTTTTCAAATAATTATATAAAAATTTTAGTCATCAATACCATTTTACTTGGATAATGCCCTAATTGAGATTTATTTAGAATAAACTTATGGTCAATATTTTCACTCTGATAATAAAACCCTTTGATGACCTGTTTACTCATGTTTCCGATTAGCATGCTCTGCTGGAGCCAGAAGAAAATGAAAGAGTTTTATATGGCACTTCTCGAGTCAGAAAATAGCACTGTGTCGAAACCATGGATACTCACATTAAGCCGTTAGACTGTGTGGTCATTCATCAAGCTTGTACACGAAAATGCAGTTCTTTGTCAAAATTCTTTTTTTACAGTTGAAAAGGGCTATAAAATTTAGCTGAATAATTTGGCTTATTTAGTCTAACGCCTCTAGTTTAAACTCTAAGTTTAAACTCTAGACAAATTTAAACTACTTTACGTTTGTAAATTTAAATTGTGTTGTGGGCACCAAATTGCACAAAAATGGTGGACTTGTGTTTGTAACAAGTCAATGGATTTTCCTTGTTGTCAAACAGTTCGTGGTAACGAACTGTAAGGAGCGACCCGGCTCAATAGTAACCTCTAATAGAAACTCTAAAAAACGGAATTTGATACCAATAGATGCATCAAAAGAATTGAATTTTTATGCTTATTTCAAATATATAAATTTCATCAACTTTAGTCCCGCCCATCAAAAGTTATGCGCCTGAGAAAATTTGCCTAATTTTCGGAAAAAGGGAGAAAACGCCCCCTAAAAGCGAAAAAACCTTAACAAAAATCACACTATCAGATTCAGCGTATCAGGGAACCCTACTGTAGAGGTGTCAAGGTCCTATCTGCAATAATGTGGAATTTTTTATTTTTTGCCAGAAGAAAGATCACGGATGCGTGTTTATTTTTCTTTTTTTTCTTTTCCCCAGAGGTGACCGTATCGACCCAGGTGGGCCTAGGATACCGTAGGAGGGCTCATTCAAACAGAAATGAATATAAGGAGTAAGGAATCAGGGGTATGGGGTCAGGGGTACGTGGGTGATTTTCCATGAAGTAAGTTTTCTTGGGGAAGTGACATTGCTATGAAAGGGACGCGGGATTTCCCAGCATTATTTTAAAAAACGATCAGAAATAGAATAAAAAAAAAAACTTTTTCAACTGAAAGTAAGGAACAACGTCAAAACTTAAAACGAACAGAAATTATTACGTATAGGATTGGGTGCGTCCCTTAGTCAATACCTCACTCTATACGCTGAAGTTTTTTTTAGTACTTTCATTAGAGCTATTTATTCTAATTAACGGCCTTTGTAATTAAGTGGTCATTTTTAAAGAATTGGAACAAAATTCGAACTTTAGCGTAAAAAGTGAGGTATTGACATGAGGGTAAACCCCCTAATATACGTATTAACAATATATGAATGTAGAAGTTCGTTAAGGAAGTTGATTTGTAAGTTATGCATATTTATTAGTAATAAAAATATTCATAAATAAAATTAAAGAACTTTCGGGAAAGCCATTTAACCAAAAAAAATTAAAAATTAATACGCACATTTCGTTTTAATTATTCGGTGATTATTTGGTGAGCCAAAATCAAAACCTGTATTATTTCAAAAACGTTTAGGAATTAAGTAATATAAAGCAAGTTTTTTAACTGAAAGTAAGGAGCAGCATTAAAGCTTAAAACGAACATAAATTATTCCGTATATGAAAGAGGCTGCTCCCTCCTCAACGCCTCGCTCTTTATGCTAACGTTTGACTCTGTCTCACAACTTTATTTTTTAAAACAATAAAAAACACTAGCTTAAAGAGCGAGGCGTTGAGGAGGGGACAGCCCCTTTCATATACGGAATAATTTTCTGTTCGTTTTAAGTTTTAATGTTGCTCCTTACTTTCAGTTAAAAAAACTTGTTTTATTTTATTTAATTCAAGCCAAGAGGCTGTAAGCTTCCTTATAAGGGTTTCAGACAAGATGGTTCTAATGGTGTACTTTGTAATTCAATGTAATTCTAGTTTGAATTAAATAAAAAAAAAAAAATTAACAGAAAGTAAGAAGTGACATTAAAACTTAAAACGAACAGAAATTATTCCGTATATGAAGGGGGTTGCCTCCTCCTCAACACCTCGCTCTTTACGCTAAAGTTTTTTAGCACTTTTGAAAAAAGCTTCTCATTATTCCCATTAAACGAACATATGGCTCCAGAAGTCGTTCTTAAGGAATTGGGAGAAAATTTACGCTTTAGCGCAAAGAGCGAGGTGTTGAGGAAGAGGCAACCCCCTACATATACGGAATAATTTCTGTTCGTTTTAAGGTATAATGTCGCTTCTTACTTTCTGTTAAAAAAATCTTTTTTAAATTCAATTTATGAACGTTTTAAATTAATGCATGTATTTGAAATTAGCTAACCATATATGAATAATTAAAACGAAATTTGCATATTAATTTTACTTTTTTTTTACTTAATGGCTTTCTAAAAATTTGTATCGTATGAATTTGAGAAAAAAGGGCGGGAGAGGGTGCCTAGTTGCCCTCCAATTTTTTGGGATCCTTAAAGAGGGCACTAGAACTTTTAATTATATTTACGAATGTTTTTATTAGTAATAAACGTACGTAACTTACGAATTTTATCCCAATTCCTTAAGAACGACTTCTGAAACACTATGTTCGTTTAATTCGAACAATGAGAAGCTTTTTTCATTATAATGCTGAATCAGCATTATAAGCCCATTTTTTTATATATATATTTATTTATTGACATCAAAATTCTGTTTTTTAAAGTTTCGATTATTATTGAGCCGTATCGGTTGTTTTTTATTGTTTTTTTATTACGTATAAGTTGTTACGTATATAAGGGGGTTACCCCCCTAGTCAATACTTCGCTCTTTACGCTAAAGTTCGAATTTTGTTTGAATCACAAACCCTTAAATCACAAAGGCCGTTTAATTAGAATAGATAGCTCATTTGAAAGTACTAGAAAAAAAATAAGCGTAAAGAGCAAGGTATTGACTAGGGGGAGAGCCTCATATACGTAGTAATTTCTGTTCGTCTTAAGTTTTAACGTTGCTCCTTACTTTAAGTTGAAAAAACTTTTTTTTTTATTTAATTTCTGATTTTTTTTAAATAATGCTGGGAAATCCGGCGCCCCCTTCATAGAAATGTCCTTTCCCCCATTAAAACATCCTCTATGGAAAGATTCTCCCGTGTACCCCCTCCTCCGATCCACCCCCCCCCTCACACCAGAAAAAAATCTATCCTGAAAACGTCTGTATACTTCCCAATAGCCAATGCCATATGTAGACAATGGGCAAAGTTCATAACTTGCAGCCCTTCCCCCAGGAACTCTGGAGCATTAAGTCATCCTAAAAGACATATTTATTAGACTTTCAACTATGCTGAACAAAATGGCTATCTCAAAGTTTTGATTGGGTGAATTCGGGAAAAAATGAGCGTGGGAGGGGGCCAAGCTGCCCTCCAATTTTTTTTTTCACTTAAAAAGGGCACAAGAACTTTTAATTTTAGTTCGAATGAGCCCTCTCACGATATTCTAGGAATATTGGACCGATGCTATCACCCCTGGAAAAAAAAAACAAAAAAAAGAAACAAATGTAAACACGCATCCGTGATCTTTCTTCTGGCAAAAAAAAATACAAAATTCCACATTTTTCAGATAGGAGCTTGAAACATCTACAGTAGCATTTTCTGATACGCTGAATCCATTGGTTTGATTTTCATTAAGACTCTCACTTTTAGGCGGTGTTTCCCCCGTTTTCGAAAATAAGGCAACTTTTTGCAAGCTCGTAACTTTTGATCGATAAGACTAAACTTGATGAAACTTATATATTTGAAAGCAGCATAAAAATTAAATTCCTTTGATGCATCGGCTGGTATCAAAATTCTGTTTTTTTTTAGAGTTTCAGTTACTATTGAGCCGCGTCAATCCTTACTTACAGTTCACTACCACAAACTTTTTGATTATGGGTTGTTTCTCTTTTCTTAGTATTGGACGTGATCATTTCTTACTAGGTTGCTAGCTACCGCTGAAACCTGATTTGCTATAAATTCTGAAAAAGCACATTTAAAATCGTTATCAGATTAAAATAATTTAAATAAGGAATGCATGAGTAGTAATTTTGACAAGGCGGTTCTATTGGTGTGCTTTGCGCTTTGATCTGACACCATTTTTAGGAGTGAAAATGGTGTCACACGTCCCTGAAAAGGGACGTGTTTGTCCCTTAATAAAATTTTTCCTTGCTTTTTTCTATAAGATTTCTATAGCGATGCAATAGCTTGGAAATTGGTTCTGTATGTCTTGTGAAAGAATCGTGGACCTTAACCTTGATAATTTGTATGTTGATTAGACAGCTTTTTTAGATTGTTTAAGGCTATTTTTTTTTGGATACTATGGTCCCTTTGACTTTTCCTAGGTTTCAGATATCGTTGCAACCAAGAAAGTATTGATCTAAATAGTTATTTAGTTATTACATGCTGTGGTTTGTTCTTTACTAGGTTTCAGTGTCTCTACAACCATGATGCCAGTGAGACTAAAATATTCCTCATTCATAATGAACTATACTGGTCCTTCATATAAAATTACTATGGGCAGGAGTTCGTTCTTTACTATAAGTTCTTCTCTGGAATAGTAAGAAACGAACCTAAGAAAATCAGGCAGCTGAGTCCAATATATGCAATGGTTTTACCTTTTAATGATCGTTTTTTAATCTAATTCTTTACAATAAAATTACAAACAGGAGAAAACCTATGGCTTTTTTTGATTTGGATTAGTAAGAGACAAACCTCAGAATGAGGCAACTATACCAATGAAACTTACACAATTCACATTTATAATTAATCGATCCTTTATGTAACAAAATCGATTCTATTTTAGAAATAATATCTTTTAATTACACAAGGTTTTTAACCCCATTAATTTCCTTTAAAACGAGCCATTGAACAACTCTCTACGATGTTCCAGTGTCAAGCCATCTGTGGAAAAGAAAAAAAGAAGAAAAAAGATGCCATTTAGGCAGAATGCTGTAGTAGCTGCCACTTTTCTTGATTTTCAAACTAATATATTTCCCTTGTTGTTCAAGCCAAGGGACAGAAAGTTTTCTATACAGGGGTTTCGGACAAGGTGGCTCTAATGGTGTACTTTTTGCTTTGATTTGACTCTATTTTTAGGAGTTATGGGTCATTATATTTCTTAACATTGGACGTGATCGTCTCTTACTAGGTTACTAGCTACCGCTGCAACCCGGATAAATACGTGTTTCTTATATTATTATCTTGTCAAAAGATAAGCGTTTCTAAATATTGCATTTTTTATTACGTCATATATGGTTATAACCTATACGATTATGACGTCATTCATCAAGCTTGTACACGAAAATGCAGTTCTTTGTCAAAATTGATTCTATTTTAGAAACTATTGTATTCTTAATTACAAAAGATACTAGATTTAGCAATTTCCTTTAAAATGAGCCATTATACAGCTCTCTATGAGTTTCCAGTGCCCAGCTAGCTGCGGAGAAAAAAAGAAGATGCCCTCGATGCAGAATATCCTGGCTGCAGCCACTTTTCTTGATTTTCAAGCCAATATATGTTCCCTTGTTGTCCAAGCCATGGGGTGGTAAGTTTCCTATATAGGGGTTTCAGACAAGGCGATTCAAATAGTGTACTTCTCGTTTTGATCTGACTCTTATCTTTAGGAGTTATGGGTTATTATATTTCTTAGTATTGGACGTGTTCGTCTTTTACTAGGTTGCTAGCTACTGCTGCAACCCGAATAGCAGGGGCACCAAAAACAGGTTTTCCAACAGTTCCCCTGTAACGTTCTCTGAATGTTTAAAATTGTGAAACCAAAGAGAAAGAAAAAAAAAATAATTCTGTGTATGCATTCAGGAAAGTAATTCCCAAAGAATTTCCCCCTTATCTAAAATTTTCCCCTAGGAGAACCCCCCCCCCCCATAGAAAAACATTTGAAATCTTCGTATTATTCCCAGTAACAAAAACTATCTATAAACGATGGACAAATGTCAAAACTTCAAGCCTTTTCCATATGGGACCGTGGGGGGTCATATTTCAATTATGAGGAACCAAATGACCATCTAAAAATTTAATTCGGATTTTTTTATGAGAAAAAAGACACGGGAAGGAGTCCAATTGTTCTCCATTATGACTGGTCACTTGAAAGGGCACTTTCATTTTAATTTTTTTTTTGGGGGGGGGATGACCTCACTCCCAACCTTCTAGGACCTTTGGTTAGCCACAATCATCCCTGGGGAAAAAACACATCTATAATCTTTCTTTGGCCAAAAATAAACCATTCCAAATATTTGTAGATGAAAGCTCAAAACCACTTATAATTTTTGTTTGAACGAGCCCTCTCTTAATCTTCTAGGACCTTTGGTTCGATACGCTAAATCCTGGAAAACTTTCTAATCACTCTCCTGCAAAATTAAATAAACATTATAAATGCTCTGTTTTCTGGGGCACGACAAGGTAATATTCGTATTTCTTTTTAAAAAGAAGCTTATAAAAATACCTGCAGTAGAAAGATCTTCACCAATTTTGCATGTCATTGTCCACTCAGGACTGCCTTTGGCACACACATATTCCGGTTTAGGGAAGCCATTGCTCTTCATATGGTTATCAAGCCAGTTTATCACTTGTTTTGTTCCTATACAAAAAAAAAGAAAAAAAAACAAATGATACATTATGTAAGAGAAAAATTTTTTGGAACTTCCAAGATGGATGTTAAGAAATCATTATCAATGTGCATTAAGTTTATTCCTGAGTAATAGTTGGACTTTCAATATAAGCAGTCTAAAAGACAACCACTATGGTCTGTACCTTGCTAAATCAATGTGCAGTCCAACAAGCGGCTTGAGCCAGACTGAGCTAAAAAATATGACAAATCATTAAAGAACTTTCAGAAAAAAAAAACGGTGAAAAAACAAAACTGCTAAAGCCAAAACTTCTTTCGTTTTTGTTTCAATGTTGTCTGTTTTAAGCAAGCTTTGTATATTCAACCCTATATTAAGAATTTTATGGGAAAAACAGCTAAAGTTTTTAACATAAAAAGAGCTTAATCTTTTTAATAGCACTATTTTTGAGAAATCAGTTGAGCACGAAAGGAGAAGAATGAGGTGTGACCCAGTGACGCAATTAAGTCAATTATCACGGCTGACAAAAGTTTGTAAGTTTTGACCTGTCACAATAATATCTGAAAATATGGCTTTGATTTTAACAAAAAAAAAATGTTTTACTTAGAAAAAATATTGCAGCTGGAATTCTTTCAAATTCAAATATAATTTTTGTTTCTGGGGCCACTTAGTGAAATTTTATTTTCTCCCCCAATGGTGAAAGGCGTATTAGATTATTACGTGCATACGGACAGCCTAGTTGTAAAAGTAAAGACACACAACCTCTCTTTAAATCCATCCTACTATCAATGCTTTAAACTGGGACGCTAATGTATACCCTCTTTAGTGAATATTCAAAAGCAAAATCAGCTTGGAAGACTAAAAAATGAACAAGGTAGTGCCCTTTTTACAGAGCTGTTAAAAAGACCAGCAAAGGCGGTTTGGGACACTTTTGATTAAGAAAGATCTTGCACCTGATAAATTTAAAAATGCCACTTTTAGGAAAAATATTAAGGATAAAACTAACACGATTCGTTTGATAGATTTTAAACTCCTTGAACCAGTCTACGGACGATAGCTTTCAATATGAATATAGATCTCGAAACCAAAGCTCTTCTAAGTTTCCACATGAAGAATCACTTGAAGCTTCACTTATAGCACCAGGGTTCTTAAGGAATTAAAACGTAGTTAACGCAAGGTTGGTAGTCTAGAAGCCTTAGCAGACCCTAGTATTTTTAACAACATGGCTGATGTTTCATTAAAAAGAGCAAAATAATTTTTAGAAAAAGAAGAAAGTTTTACATTGCATTGAAATCGTAGAAACCGCATTGAAGAAACCGCATTGAAATCGTAGAAACCACATTTACATTGCATTGAAATCGTATAAAATTATGGCTGATGTTTCATTAAAAAGAGCAAAATAATTTTTAGAAAAAGTAGAAAGTTTTACATTGCATTGAAATCGTAGAAACCGCATTGAAGAAACCGCATTGAAATCGTAGAAACCGCATTTACATTGCATTGAAATCGTATAACATTATGGCTGATGTTTCATTAAAAAGAGCAAAAATAATTTTTAGAAAAAGAAGAAAGTTTTACATTGCATTGAAATAGTAGAAATTGTCCTAAACATTTTCCAAAGACTTTTTCATATTATCTGGAGAAATAGCTCAATCAAATAATCTAGTGCTTGAAGGAGACTTTGTAAAGTTTAATAAACCTTATAAATATTTATTAATTGCGATTGTTACATTTAGCCATTTTTTAAATGTTTTCCTTTTAAAGTCAAAGAGAGATAGCTAGTGAGGTAGCTGAGCATCTGGATAAACCTTCGCTCGTTCGCCTTTTTAGAAATCGCTCGCTGATCGTGGCAAAGAATTTTTAAGGCCTGCAGTAAAGAAAGTGTTGGCTAAGAAAGTTTAACAGACAATCGGTGTTAGGAATCGGACTTGCTTCAATAATCAAATGTCATAAAAAGACTGCAATATGAAAAGACATATCAGTATGAAAAACTTATCTAGAGGTAGACCCAATACTGAAAATTTACAAGTGTTATACATAATAATCTGTTGGAAGAAAAAGAAGATTTTGTCCTACCACCTGAAAAATTAATAAATCTGTAACATGGACCATCGTGTAATACTTGACCAATCAGGACAGCTAAAGCAAAGGGTATTGGCATTAATTTTAAAAAGGGTGAAAATCAACAATCTGGACCATCAAATGAGACAAGACTCAAAAACGAAAATTTACAAGTGCTATAAATGATAATTCGTTGGAAGAAAAAGACGTTTTTGTCTCACAGCTTGAACAATTAACAAATCTGCAACCTGGACGATCATGTAAGACTAGACCAATAAGGGCAGCTAAAGCAAAGAGCATTGGCAAATTATCTTAAGTAATGAAAGTTCAAAATAAAGAAGAAAGAAAAATGGGGTTAGGAGATAAGCGACAGCGATAATCAAAATGTGTCAAAATTAAAAATGAAAGCGAGGGGAATTAAACTGATGATTCTTTTGAACCATCTTAACTATCAAATGTGATACGACCAAGAGAAATGACCGAGCAAATAAAATTCACAGCAGGTGAAAATCAACAACCTGGACTATCATATGCAACAAGACCCAAAAAACAAAAATTTGCAAGTGTAATAAATGATAATTCGTTGGAAGAAAAAGAAGTTTTTCCCCCCATCTGAACAATAAATATCTACAACCTGGACTGTCATGTGAAACTAGACCAATAAGGATAGCTAAAATGGGGAAAAATGGGGTTAGAAGATAAGCGACAGCGAAAATCAAAACCTGTCAAAATTGAAAATGATAGCAATGGGAATTGAACTGATGATTCTTTGGAACCACCTCAACTATCAAACGTGATACACCAAGAGAACAGATCGAACAAATAAAATTTACAACGGGTGAAACTCAACAACCTGGACTATCAAATGAAACAAGACCCAAAAACGAAAATTTTCAAGTGTCATAAATGATAATTTGTTGGAAGAAAAGGAAGTTTTTTTCACACCACCTGAACAATAAATAAATCTACAACTTGGACTGTCATGTGAAACTAGACCAATAAGGGCAGCTAAAGCAAAGGGTATTGGCTTTCAATTTACAATGTTTGAAAATCAACAACATGGACCCTCAAGTGTGAAATGACTCAAAAACAGAAATGTACAAGTGTTATAAGTGATAATTTGTTAGCTGAAAAAAAAAAGAATTGTTCCATCATCTGAGCAATTAAAAAATCTACAACCAGGACCTTCAAGTAAAACCAGACCAATTAGGGCAGCTAAAGTAAAGGGCAGCTAAAATAAAGGACATTGGCAAATTGTCTGAAGTAATGAAAACCCAAAATGAAGAAGAAAGAAAATGGGGTTAGAAGATAAGGGACAGCGGGGTCAAAACTTGCCAAAATTGAAAATGATAGTTATGATAATTGGCTTTGGGATTTTGACATGGATAAGGTTATCAAGGATTATCATGCGTTGATTGAAGAAAATGAAGCACAGATAAGCGTGATTAAAAAACTAGTGAAAGTGATAATCACAATAGCTAAGGAAAAAGGCACGGAACAAACGAAAGCGAGAATCGCATTGAATCGTAAACTAAATTTTGAACAGTGAGCTGTGGTTGGAAAACGGAAAAGACGTATTTGTTATCTATAACGCTTTAAGAGATTAAATGAGATGATGTATGAATCTAAACTGCTAAAGCAAAAGGTTTAGAAAAACTTTCTGAGGCAAAGATTAACAAAAACAGACAATAAAATCTGAGGTTGGAAAACAAGGAACAGCGATTGCTGGCCACAAAAAATATCTAAATAGGTCAGGACTTTAAGAAAGAATTCGTATTTTTCACAGGGGGGCTGTGTCGAAACTTACATTAAAATACGACAATTAAAACTGAAAGAAACTTTAAAAAAAGTCACGACATCCTTACTTCAATGAAGTTCAACCAAGAAGTCCAGGTTTAGTCCTGGCTGAACTTCGTTGAAGTAAGGATGCTGGGACTGTTTTAAATTTTCTTTTTAGTTTTAATGGTCGTATTTTAATGCAACTTTCTTTTCTTTCATTTATTTATGTTTTTCTGAAAAAGGCCCTTAGATATGCGGTCAAAATATTCATTCAAACATAGAATTCAACTGTCTTGCGAAAATAATTCTCTATTGTTCTTCTTATTGTTGATGTTTACAATTACTGCTTGTTTAAAGAGACAAGATACAAATACTTAATCTTTTACACGTTTGATGGTCCAAATTGTTCATTTTCATCAATATTAAATTTATGTTTGTACTCTATGGTCTTGTCACGTTTTATGGTTCAGAGGGCTGGAAAAATTTCATCTTGTTAAAGTGAATTATCATATGATTGCAAATTTACATTTGGGATAGTCCTCTAGGGATATGTGAAAATTTTTATTTGCCTATTTGGTCTAATTTGGGATGATAACGACTCTGATAATTTGTTTCATCCTCCATTTTTATTCATCATACAAGAAGCATTTGGATTTAACTTTCCACGGGGATTATGAATCATCTACATTAAGACTAATTCTCCAAGTAAAGGATCGTCGGCATTTGGAAGTTTAGCCGAAACAAGGTAATTAATTTCAACTGGATTACAGATTCGATCACGACGACTCATGATCGATAGCAAATGCATTCGTGATAGTCGTACGTTTTTGAAATTCAATCGTACACACATATGCTGCCACCTTTCCAAATATCCGTCTTTTATCAGCATCATCGATTCTTTCCTCAAATTTCAATTTCACAATTCGAGAAACGAGATCAGCACAATCTTGAATAAACTGTTCTTTGATAAACTTATAATCTTCAGATTTAATACTTTTCGTATTTTTCGTATCGCTTATCGTATTTCGGGCCAATCGAGATTACAAGTCATATTCATAAAGAAATCTGGAGGTCTAAAGTGACAAACAATAGCCAAGTCATTTTCAAGATATTCAGCAAAGTATTGTGTTGATTCGATGAATGATGACGATAGTATTAATTTTTTGCCAAAGACTGGATTCTTTTTCAAACATAAACCGTTGAAAAGTTGTGTAACACATATGTAGATTTCAGCCATAATAGTTTTCTGGTTGTATTTTATCTATTGGATGTAAGTACGCTCAACAAAAATTTATGTATTGACAAGATATTGTTGAAAAGTTTTCCACCAAAATGCAAAGCATTAAAATCAATCTGACTCAGGTCGGGTTTTACGGGTTGCAGCGATTGACTTTTGGCATCTTCAGGTCGAAAAGCAAGACCATGGCTAACTAATTGAATCTATTTTAGATGTGAATGACTTGCATAAGGTGTTTGCAGTAACATATCCAATGTCTAACCTGACGTTTCAGCTGGATATATCAATGGACAGGTAAAAGGCTCTACAAGATGGTAGATATATTTTTAAATTGACAAGATTTTTGTCACGTTGTTTTACAATCATTTCATTTGACGGTAAACTATGTTCAGCATTAAGAGCAAGCTCAGTTCGTATTTCATTACATGCAAGAGGGGAAAATGAGCTTCATGCTTGAAGGCTTTTGTCCGAGTCAAGCAGCAGATCCATTTTCATCACCTTCTCGAATTTTCTTGAAACCTTGAGCATAGTTGTTTGTGTCTCGCAATATTTCTTTCAAGACATCCATTAGGTCAAGAGAGGTCTCTTAATTGAAAGGATGTATAAAGCGTTCTTCAGTAATTTCATCGGGGTTTAAAAATTAAATATGGCCATATGAAGGTGGTTCAAAATTACCTTAAGTGCTTTGTGACTAATTTGTGCAGCTACTTGTAAGCTAAAAACCTTAAAACTATTGATGGTGGGATCATCGCTTACTTTGGATGAAGCTAGAATGAAGAATGAGTTCCAGTTTTGGACCTGTTCGTGGAGCTCTTTCGAGAGTGAAGTGACGTCCTGCAAAAGGTAAATCAATTCGTTTGGAAATTGTGGAGGTTGCAATACAACTTGACCATGTCACCAGCAATCTCCAAATGAATTACCTTTGTTTGCACCTCTTTGCTTGGGAATAT
>JAQQPU010014212.1:5224-23058 GCA_029168905.1 Artemia sp. Kazakhstan ARC1039 | reverse complement strand
TTTAACATTTTCCACCATCGGTGTCCTCACTGAGTACAAAACCCCTTTTTTATTCGGTTTTTTCCCCCCATCTACAAATTCAGTGTCATACTGGAGAACAACTACCCCCACCCCAAGATTTTCATTTGCTTTCTCGAATATGCTTATTTCTTTAAAGGACACCGGATATTTTCCCTCTAAACAATCAAAATTTACTTTAGGGAAATTTTTTCCACCGTTACGTGCAAGTTTGTCAAGATTTTTCATTGATGATTCATCTTTTAATGTCTTATGGGCCGCCGCTAAAAATGCATACTTAAAGCATTGAAGTCCAGTGTCAAATCTGAAACCCTGAACTCCTTTGGTAGCCGACAAATCTGGGTGACATTTTATTCTTTTACCTCGCCCTCCCCTTAAAATAAAGTTTTTTTTAAATCTACTGAGATTCAGATCCATGCGTTCAATGTATAAAATGGTGGACCCACTCCCCCTCTCGCTAAATGTATCCAAAGTTGAAATTAGTTTATTTACCCAGTTCAAAAAATTGTCTTCAAAATCGTTTAGACCTGGGTAAAAAGTCTGGTTGCCTGTCGAAAAATGAAAATAAAAAATGTCCCCAGATGTCCCCTTTTGTAAATAAACTTTTTGGTTGACTGATGCTTTAATTCCCCCTTGACCTCCCCATTTCTGGATCTGAATATCAATAAGTGCTCGAATTCTGTCGATATAGCTATGGAGATTTTTCACGGGGTCAGTTAAAATAATGCCAGCGTTTTCCTCGGGAAGGCTAAAATCTACCCTGTATGTTTGCAAATGACCTAGAGCAGATTCTAACAGATAAAAATCAGGCAATTCCGGGGACGTAGTACTGTTTTGATGTCCTGACCCTGTTTGTTCAGGACTAAATTCACTAATTATAAAGTTCTCATTAAAAATGTCCCAGGAAAAATGAGCTGATGTTGTATTACTACTACTATTAAGCGGAATGGTGGAGGAGGGTGACAGGGAATTGTCAATAACACCACTCCCAGTCTGTTCAATCACATTGGGGGGATGTGACATGAGGTCTCCTAGTACATATTCCAAGGTGTTTGGGGACAATTGGTCGAGCCAGCCTGTATTGTCCTCTGATGGAATTTCATTATGAGGACCCAGTTCAGATTTACTTGTAGCATCATCTAAATATTCACGCATGAAACTATCTGCCCACTCTGGGTCCTCAAGCATGTCAATATCACAAGTTAAGTCCTCCTGGCTGGCCATTTCCCCAAAAACATCGTTAAGGAATCCTTCATGCCACTTCATATTATCTAGAATCAGTGTAGGTTCATCCCTGAACTCTGCTGGTGGTGACAGAATTGGTTCTGTAAATATACTTGCATCATCACTCAATGGTGCCGCTGGGTGTGCTATATTTTTAATCTGTAGAAAAAAAAAAGTTTTATTTTTTATGTGAAATAATCATTATTTTTTATAGTTAATAAACTTTGTCAATTTCTCATAGTCATTGTCCCACCACCTGAACAATTAAAAGAAGAAGAAAAAAAAATAAAATTAATGGTTTTATTCCAATTTTTTTTTTTAAATAAAAATGCAAAATATGAGTCCAATTCGATTGTTTGAGCCTCTTCATTATAACTGTTAATGAAATTTGACCATTGTTCGACTGACGCAGTATGTCGTATGAACACTTGCTCCTCGGCTTCAGTTAAAGGACACGAACCCCATATGTCGGAGGTTGGTGGTGCTGTTAATTTCTCAATAATCCGTATTTTCCTCTGTCTTTTGCCAATGGATTTTTTCGACCTGGGCTAAATAAATACTTGTAAGAGAGAAGAACTTTTTTCTCCATCCATATCAACAATTAAAATGTTGGATGGTCCTTTTTAGAGCCCCCCCCCAAAAAACCCTCCCGGGGAGAACCCTTGGGAACCGGGGGCTTCCTTCGAGGTAGGAGGATCGATACCCTTTCCGAGTTGGAGGGGTATCAGATTTCACAACACTGTTCAAATAGAACAGTCTCAAATTCTTTTCTTGAACCTTTCAAAAACGAAAATAATTGCCTGAGTTGTGAAACCCATAATTGGAGATTACTAAAAACCTTCTTCCTGTCACAGGAAACCCATTTACAATTCAAAGCAGATTAAGAATCGATGGGACGATCTGATACAATGCAAATGGTTTTAGCGCAATAATATCAGTTTAAGGATGGCTTGCCGATCGTGAAATAGCAAATTGTTTTTTTGTTTAAAAGGAATTATTGCATTAGAATGTATCTTGGTTAGAAGTTACAAGGTAAGTTTTTTATAGAAATGCATGATAAGCACTCCATAAATATCATTAATTTGGTTAATGAAAGAAAATTAAATAGCTTAGAAACAAATTTTAAGTTTTTACTCATCAAAAGCTATGCGTCTGAGAAAATTTTGTCTTATTTTTAAAAATAGGGATAGAAAAAAAATTATGTATATGCTTACAAATTCTGACTGGACTTCTATATCTGAGCTCCTTTGCAAAACTTGAAGGGAGTCGAGCTCATCCCTTTTCAACTTCCTTCCAGTTGCCATGGAGCTAACGCGGGGGTCAGAGGGCTCTGTCACTACAAGTTGGGTGCTCGATGCATGGTCCCGATCGTGTGTAACTTTTCCAGCGAATTTGATAACAGACGCTCTTGTGGCCTGTATTAATGAAGGTTCGCCATATCTCGCTTTCTTCTCAGAAGGGGGATTATTGCATGTCTCTTCTTCCTTTAAAAAAAAAGACAAAAAATTTAGCATGTAGCAAAAATGCATTTTGGGTTTTTGGAAAATAATTCAGTTTATGTTAGACATCTAAAGTAGTGTAAAAAACATCTTGATTTCAAAATCAGGGGTTTTGATTGTGGGATGGAGGGCCTTTTATAAACTGCTCCTCCCTCCCCCCTACGTCCATGCTTCCGTGACTGTATTTGTAAATTCAAACTTAAAAAGCAGTATTTGCGTTCCTTATTAAACAATATGGAGAAGAATTGCATGTGACAGTCAAGTACTTCCGTATAGCTAAGCTAACAATGTTATTTATTAAATAGGGTTATAAGGTAACAAATTTTATTTTTGAGGAAATGGGGGGGGGGGGGTTTGAACGCATTAAATTTCAGGAAGAGATTCTTCAATGCAGACTGGCCAGGAAATATTTTCAAAAAAAAACATCCCTAAAAAAAACCACTGATCGTGATAAAAAAAAATCACACTGTAATAAAAAGGAAGCTTTTGTAACAATTAATACATTAAAAGAATCAACATTTTATTCTAATCCCAATTTACCGATCGAAAGCTAAGCACTTTTTTTTTCAAAAACATCCCTAAAAAGGCCACTGATCTTGATAAAAATCACACCGTAAATGCAGACTGGCCTAGAAGTATTTTCAAAAACATTCCTAAAAAAAAAGCCACTGATCTTGATAAAAAGGAAGCTTTTGTAACAATTAATATATTTTTAAAAGAGGTAACCACACAGTATAAGGAAAGAATTTCTTCCTTAACTTAATGACAAGACAATTTTTTTTTTTTGCAGACTGGCCTGGAAGTATTTTCAAAAACACCCCTAAAAAAAGGGTCATTGATCTTGATAAAAAGGAAGCTTTTGTAACAATTAATACATTAAAAAATCAACATTTTATTCTAATCCCAAATTACCGATCGAAAGCTGAGCACTTTTTTTCAAAAAACATCTAAAAGACCCATTGATCTCGATAAAAAATCACACTGTAAATTTCAACCTATAAGAGAATTAGAGGTTTTTTCAGCTCCTAAAAACAACAGGCTTCTAAGTGCATAAGTACCCTTAGTTCTAGTGTAAGGAAAGAATTTCTTCCTTAAATTAATGACAATTTCTTTTTAATATAATAATGAGAATATTTTTTACTCACCAAAAATTGCATAGTATTATCCATTTTTCTATGTAAATGCTTTTTACAAAAAATGCCTGTAATCTCGAATATAAACTATTCAGAACTGATTGAGAATCAAATATGAAACATGAATATATACAAAAATAATTGCATAACAACGAAACAAGACGTGCCGGTTTGGGTTTATCACCAAAAAGACATTGAACTTTGAAATTGCGTCATTCCCCTGGCAAAGAGTGTGATGACCTGTAGAATAGGACTACTAGAAGAACCTGTTTGGTACGGGGGCGCCCCAGAAATAGTACCTTGCATTCTACTCAGACACAGACACATGCAAACAGACGCTCAGTCACAAAGGCACAGTGGGAGAGAGACAAAAACCACTCAAGTACACAAAGTCAGACACACAAACACGCAGAGTAAGACACACAAAAACACAAAGACAGACACAGGGACATGCAAATAGACGCTCAGTCACACAAGCACAGTGGGAGAGAGAGACAAAAAATACACATAAAAAACACAAAGTCAGACACACAAACACAAAAAAAAGAAGCAGAGACATGCAAACAGACGCTCAGTCACACAGGCATGGTGGGAGAGAGAAAAATCACACAAAAACACTGTATTATTAATAATAAATAACACATTGTGCCAAAATCGTTCTAGCGCTATTGTGGTACCAAGTGATTATACAAGCCCAAACGTATTAACTGGTCCAAATGTGCTTTACTGGTTTATTTTAACTACGACACAACTAATTTCATTATTTAAGTTACTTCAGATATACTTTTAACTATGGGATACCGTTTGAGACATAAAGGTACATTTTTTCTCAAAACTGAAGCCTATGATTCTTGAAATGTTCTTTTTTTTCAGTGGAAAGATTCAAGTTTCATCTTCACTGTTCTATATACTTTTAACGATCAAACCAATTCAAATCCAATTTCATTTTCACTGTTTTTGATACTTTCACCAAAATTATTTTGGTGTTTTTGATACAGGCGATTCAATTCCCTTTTTATTTTCCCTGTTATTGGTACTTTTACCGTAAACCCGATTCAAATCCTATTTCATTTTTATTGTACTTGGTACTCTTACCAATCATATCTTTTCAAATTTCATTTCAATGATGGTAACTTTATCGACCAAACCTATTCAAATTACTGAAAAAGTATTGCTCAAATAGCGAGTGGGCCATAAACATTTCAGACGCATTTGCTGAAAATTTATGCGATTTTAATAATTTTGTTTGAACGCTTTAAGAATCTTAGCTATCAGTTTTTAGAAGAAATGTACCTTCATGTCTCAAACGGCATCCTATAAGTAAAAAGTATATCTCAAGTAACTAAAATCTTGAGATACGTTATCTCAGATTTAAAATAAACCAGTTAAGGACACCTCGGACGGGTTAAAAATGTTTGGGCTTGTACCATTTCTATCGTAGGGCCGACGTAACATTGCGTAAAATATATTTGACTTTTATTCATTTCGCTAAGACGTTTTAAGAAGGTTATGTTTCAATTTTGGGAAACTGAAACCTTAATATCTGTACCTTAATATCTGTACCTTAATATCTTAATTAAAATCTGTACCTTAATATCTTAAACGGCATGATATTTGGTAAAAGTATATGTCAAGTAATTCAAATCAGGAAATTAGTTATCTGACAGTTCAAAACAAACCAATTAAGAACATTTGTACTGGTTAAAAACTTAATATCTCAAATAATAAGCTTCGGGACCCAAACTCCCCCTAAAAGCTAAAAAATCTATGCCTGAAAACCCCAAATAGTCAACTAACTATTCTAATTCATAGCTTTAGACAAGTCAAAACACAAAATACCAAAAATTAAAATTCAAATAATGAGCCTTGTTAACCAAACGCTCACGAAAAGCAAAAAGGCCCTCCCCCTAACCATTACGGTTCACCTCCCATCAAATTGCTTCGAGCATAAGACCGTTTGAAATAACCACTCAAATCTTTCCTCTCATAGCCACTCAAATAAATTCTAGCATGGGGTCGTTTGAAATAACTATTCAAATCGTTTCCCCCATATGACCGTCCACGCTGATATTATTTCAGTGTAATATTTATCACATATTCAAAAAGTGTCAATAAAATTGCGCTTATATCATATTCTGTTATGGTAACTAAGATTTCAGATAACATAAAAATCCCTAATTTTTGCGCTTAGTTCTAATTACTCCAAACACCTAGATACCGATTGTCGAAATACTCGTCATAAGAGGATAAAGTCAGGATCTAGGTGACAGTTTCAACCAGCTGTAGGCTCTTACAATTACTTCTCATTAAACCTTTTTTATAGCCCGTGTAACAGGAACATGTCAGACGTATTTGCTAAAAACATATTCGATCCTGTCATAATTTTGTGTTAGATCTTCGTTAAACCAATATGAGGGGTTAAAAAAACAGGCCCGAGGGGGGGGGGGGGTTGATATACCTAGATTAGGGTTTTATCATTGAACTAGGATTATTCTAAACGTAAAGGCTGGGTAAACAAAACATGCTTATTGCTTTAATATATTCAACAAATAAAAAAATTGAAAAAACACACATATTTACATAAAAAGTCACTATTGTTCATTCAAACACAATGATTCCATAGTATTAGTTGAGCTTTAACACACCTTTTACTCTGTCTAGTTCTCGCATAGCAATCTTCTCTACTATGTTTTGAAGAACTTGAATTATCTCTGTAGGAAAATCTTTATTTGCTAGGTCTGGATTGTGACTGTCGAAACACTCCTCTTAAGAGGATTAAGTCAAGACCTTGTCGACAGTTTCAACCAACAGTAGTTTTTTCCAATTAGTTTTCATGAATCTTTTGTTTTACAACATGCATAACATGAATATTTCAGACGTATATGCTTATAAATATATTCCATTCTGTCATAATTTTGTCTTTGATCTTCGATAAACATAGGTTAAGGGTTAAAACAACAGGTGGAGGGGGTGATATACCTAGAGTAGGGCTTTACCCATGAACTAGGACCATTCTAAACATAAGGACTGGGTAAGCTAAAACATGTTTATCGCTTAAATGTATTAAACAATTAAAAAATATCTTGGGAAAAACACACATATTTACATAAGAACAATACAGAAAAGCTAGTATTGCTCATCCGAAAACGATGGTCCCATAATATTAGTTGAACTTCAATTACACTTTTTACTTTTCCTAGTTCTCACACAGCAGTCTTCTCTACTATATCCTGAAGACGGTGAACTATCTATGTTGGGAAATCCTTATTTTCTACGTCACTTTTTTTGTCCTTCCGATCCTTGTCTACCATATCGAATCTCCTTTTTTGAAACCTTTCTTGTGCTCGTGAATTTTCTTGGAATAGAAAGGGTGTCCTTTTTTTTGTATTTGTCGCTTTCTGCTCCAGAAACAGATGAGCTTGCATTGTATAAAACTGAGTTTATCTTTATTCTTGTTGATTTTATTTCATCCAGTGTGTTTCTCTTCATCTCTTAAAGTTTCTTCTCATCTATTCCAGTCTCCACAAATTATAAATTTTCTGCATTAGGCTCATAAGAATTACTGAAATCATGACAATTGCCTTTACAGATAGAACAGTCACAATAAAAAGATATTTCTGAATCAAAACCTTTATCCATGTTAATCTATATTGTATTACCTCTTAATGTAAGTTAGTTTCACAAATAGATAGTCGTAAAGAATTCATTATGTTATATCCCATACCTCTTGCATTTCTTATCGAAAGAACGTTTGAAGATGGCTAAGGAATGATAAGGATGGCTTCCAGAGGTGAAAGTATGTCCCCCAAGGCTATTAATATTGACATGCATTAAATCAAAGCCCGTTAGCAATGAAAACTGTTATTCCCTAGGTTTGAATTAAGCCAATAAATTAAGATGGAACTTATTAAAAATGATTATTCTACAATACTGATGATAAAAAAAAATTAATGACGGCTTTTTCAAAACCTGAAACAGATAAAAGCGTTCGAGATACTGTTCATCAGAGAATAATATTCGGGAAACATTAAGAGGCTTGGGGCAATCCCATCTGTCCTGATTTACATAATTCTATGCTGGAACTTTCGGAAACCTTTGGAATGTATTGTTGAGAACAAATCTATAACAACAGTTTGAGAACTACGTCGGTTAGCCAGTCATCCATTTATGCATGGGGCTCATATTCAACTCCTACAGCAGTCAAATATTTCGTTAAAAACAAATTTTAGCAGGATTTTATCTTAAACAATGGAAAACTTTTATGGGGCATCCGCTGAAAAACCGGCCGGAACCAATTGAGTCATGGGTTGACCGGCAGTAAACATTATGACTATAGGAAAATAGATGGTAGCAGTAGGGAGCTACCGTCATACGTATTGAGACCCCAGGGGGGATGACCGTCGGACGTACAGAGACCTTGAGGAGGATGCTATCAGGCAGATTGAGGCCCCCGAGGGAAGACCACCCAGGATGGTCATACAGATATAGGCACAGGGGGACCAGGGCAGCTGTAGAGGATGCTAGTGTAGATAGAACACATACACGGGTGTGCTAATATAGATAGAGGACCTGAGATTGTCCCCATTGAAGTACTGAGGCCCATGGGGTGGGTGCTGTCAGACAGAGAAAGATCCCCGGGTCGGACACTATCGGAGTATATACACTCCCGGAGTGAATGCCATCGGCGTATTAATACCTCCTGGGTGGACACCCTCGAAATATTAAGACCCTGGGTGGACGCCGTCAGAGAATTGGAGGCCCGGGGGGATCAGGGTGGTAGGAGTATGGCCCCCTTACTTCTGACAAAAATTAATTACAACCGCAGCTGTTGGTTCTTTGTCATGGTCAAACTAAAAGATCTTCATGAACCAGGTATAAACAAGTGTCCTTAATTGCCCATTGGCGAATCTTTTCCCGAACACAAATTGAAAAGTTCATAGTTTGCAGTAACCCTATCCCCCTCACTCTGTCCAAAAAATGGCACTTTATTGGACCATGATTATAGCGATGGATCCTTTCTGAAAGTTTCTTTCAGTTTGAACAAGTTATGTGGTTAGAAAGATGGGTAAATTAAGTTAGAAGCTCCAAAAAAGCGAGAAGTATTTTTTTAACTTCTAATCAGCGGTTGTTCAAACCTGTTCTAAGATCTTGGGTTGAGGTGAGTCAAGCGGGACTTGATTTATATATTGGGATGAAGTTAGATAAAGCTTTAGTTAAATGGGATGGAGTTGCACGGGGAAAGGGGGGTTGATATTACGGGGGCTCAATTTAATGAGGATTCAGTTAAGTGGGTTTGAGTTTCATGGAGCCTGAGTTGAACGGAGGTTGAGCTACACAGGGATTTATTTACACGATCGTCCAATTGAATGGAGGTTCAGTTAAACGGGAGTTCAGTTGATTGAAGGCTCAGTTGCGCGAATGTTCACTTATATGGGCTCAGTTGCACGAGGTTCAGTTACATCCACACCTTAAAATTTCAAATTCATTAGTAACCGGTTAAAGTAAAAAACATCTTCTATTTTCAAGATGAAAAGTTCGTTACTTCCATCTCGAGAATTTAAGACCATGGCAAATCAATTGACAGTGTTCGAATTTGCTTTCCTGGGAGTTTGTCCCTCTATGGGCAAAACTTGAAGTATCGCGGCTGAAAATGGTAGAAAATGCCATTTCAGTGTGACATTCTCATTTTTTTTCAAACTGTTTGCGGTAACGAACTATAAGTAAGGAGCGACTCTGTCCAATAGTAAACGTAACTCTAAAAATAAAATTTCGATATTAACAGATACATAAAAGGAACTGGCTTTTGATGTTGATTCCAAATATATACGATTCATTAAGCTTAGCATTATGAAAAAAATTGCCTGATTTTCGAAAAAGGAAAGAACCATTCCCCAAAAGTCCAGGAATCCTAATGAAAATCACACCATCAGATTTAGTGTATCAGAGAACCCTACTGTAGAGGTTTCAAGATCCCATCGGTAAAATGGGGAATTTTGAAAGTTTTGCCAGAAGAAAGATCACGGATACGTGTTTATTATCATATTTGTTTTGTTCTTCCTGGGGGTGATCGTATTGAACCAACGGTCCTAGGGGATCGAGAGAGGGGTCATTTGAACGCAAATCTGAATTTCTAATGCCTTTTTTAAGTGACCGAAGAAAACTGGAAGGCAATTAGTCACCACCCACGCCCTTTTCCCCCAAAGTCGTCCAATCGAAATTTGACAAGGTGTTTTGTTCAGCATAGTTGAAAAGTCCAATAATTATGCCTTTGAGGATGACAAGAACCCCCAAAGTCCACGGGGGAAGGGTTGTAATTTATGAAATTTGCCCTTCGTTTGCATATAGTATTCATCATTGGGAAGTAAAAGAAATTTCTCGTAGAGGTGTGGTGGATTTCTTGGGGATGTATTTTCTAAGTTTGGATTTTCTATAAGGAAAAGAGGGAAGAATTTCCATATAGAGGGGGTTCCGCAATGGTTTTGAAAGCAATCATAAATTAAATACAAACAGCTTTTTTTAATGTAAACATACTAAGGAAAATTTATTCAGACAGAATCGCCCGCAAAAATTTTCTAGGGGAATTTGTAGTGAAGATGAATTTGACCAGGGTAACTTCCCGGGGGAAAGGATTTTACGCGGGAGGGACTTTTTATGGAATAATTTTTCATGGGGGGAATTTTCCATGGAAAGGGAGGTGAATTTCCAAGGACTATTTGAAAAACAATCGGAAATTAAATAAAACACAAGGGCCGTTTAATTTGAATCAGAAGCTGTTTTAAAAGCACGAAGCATATTTAGTGTGAAGAAAGGTGCGTTAAGGAGGGGGCATCCCCTTGCATATATGAAATAATTTTATTTTCATTTTAAGTTTTAATTTTTAATTTAATTTCTCAAAAAGGTCATCACCTTTGATGATTTATCAACAACTTGGTTAATCCTTGCAGCACTCATCTCGTTACCAGGTGACAATTTATGAATAAAATTTTAAATTATAAAGATGATCACGCCCCACTGTGAACCCGTTCTCCAAGTTTGCGAACTCAATACCTTCTGTTAAGAGTATAATCACAACCAATGTATTTGATATCCTAGAATTTGCAATTCTTGCCATTTTGACCCTCCTTGGGGAAAATTGATTAATGTTACAAAATCTCAGAAAACATCACTTTAGCATGGCGTGATCTCTTTTGTTACTTCAAAAGGGCGATAGTTATTAAAGTAGGCCCGTTTTTTAGCACTAAGATCTTACATCGAAGATCGTGCATGTTTCTGCAAAGATTATCGTTTTTTAACTCATCTTTGTTCTAAGATCTTACAGCTCACTGATGTTAGCAAACAGTGTGAAGACCGCCACTGTTCTGCCATATAGAACAATGATGAGAGAACTTTGATGATATATTCATCATTGTTCTCAGACCGCTGATCAGAGCAGAATGATGAAAGACGTTTGCATAAAAACGACAAAAGATGTAAAATCTTAGTTCAAAGATTTCACTTTTAAGCGTTTTCTGACAAAAGATGTAAGGTCTTAGCACATTGATGAGTGAAAAAACAGTCCTAGCATATGCTTTAATGAGCCCTCTCCCAACATACTACGACCACTGGCTCGATACAATTGCCCCTGTGATGGAAAAAGGGAAGAAAAAGGAGACACCCCATTGCTGCTTATGCAGAAAAAGCTCTTTTTGTTTGTTACTGTTCAAGGTGGGGAACTGTAATTCTCTTGTGTGGGATTTTCGACCACGATGACTCCAATGGCGCAATTCTTGTTTGGTCTGACATCATTTCCAAGTGTTTTTTTTTCTTTTTATTTTATAAATCCCACACACCAGTTTTCACAATAAACTTAAACTATTAAGATAAGGCGAAAAAATAGTTACCTCTCCTAGAGCAGCTTCAAATGGGAATTTTTTCTGACCAAATAATGTTTTCAAAACATACCCCCGCTACTATGGGTCGTGGTTTGCTATTTATTAGATTGTTTCTATCACTGAAACCTTGATTTTTCCTCAAGATCACATCTCTTTTTTTGGTGTATCCCCCCTTTTTTTAAAATTAAAAAAAAAACTGAAAGTAAAAAGCAACATTAAAAAGTAAAAAGAACAGAAATTATTCAGTATATTAGAGGGTTTGCCTCTTCCAACGCCTCGTTTTTTACGCTAACGTCCAACTTTTTGTTTCAAATATTTAAGAATTAATCTTGAACACAGCGGTCGTTTTATTAGAATGTTAAGCTTTTATAAAATTTATAAAAAAAAAATTTAACGTAAAGAGAGAGTTATTGAGGAGAGGCAACGCCTCTCATAAACGTTATAATTTCAGTTCGTTTTAAGTTTTAATGTTGCTCCTTACTTTCAGTTGAAAAAAATTGTTTTTTTATTTAATTTCTGATCGTTTTTCAAACAATGCTGGGAAATCCGGCCACCCTCCATGAAAAATTCCCTTCCCTATAAAACATGCCTCCATGGAAAGATACTCGCACTGACCCCCCCCCCCCTCTTTCAGACAGAAGAATCTCTCCCATCCACTATCCCCCGAAAAATAACTGCATAAATCCCAATAACCAGAAATACCATCAAACAGTTCGTGGTAATGAATGGTAAGTAAAGAGCGACGCGGCTCAATAGTAACCGAAACTCTGAAGAACAGAATTTTGATATCATTAAATTTATCAAAAGAATCGGCTTATTATAATGATTCCAGATGTATGAGATTCATTATGCTTAGTATTACCCATAAAAGAACATGAACCTGAGAAAAGTTGCATGATCAAACAGTTCGTGGTAACGAACTGTAAGTAAGGAGCGACCCGGCTCAATAGTGACCAAAACTCTAAAAACCGGAATTTTGATACCCCTAGATACATCAATAGAATCAAATTTTTATGCTGATTTCAAATATATAAGTTTCATTAAGTTTAGTTTCACCCATCAAAAGTTACGCGTCTGAAAAATTTGCCTTATTTTCGAAAAAAGGGAAACACCCCCAGAAAGTCATAGAACTTTAATGAAAATCACACCATCGGATTCAGCGTATCAGAAAACCCTACTTCGGAAGTTTCAAGCTCCTATCTGCAAAAATGTGGAATTTTGTATTTTTTGTCAGAAGAAAGATCACGGATGCGTGTTTATTTGTTTGTTTGTTTTTTTTTCCAGGGGTGATCGTATCAATCCAGTAAGCCCTTTTTTAAGTGGCCAAAAAAATTGGAGGGCAACTTGGCCCCCTCCCACACTCATTTTTTCCCAAAGTCACCCAATCAAAATTTTGAGATAGCCATTTTGTTCAACATAGTCAAAAATCTGATAAATATGTCTTTGAAGATGACTTTATCCCTCACAGTTCCCGGCGAAAGGGCTGGAAGTTATGAACTTTGCCCATTGTTTTCATATAGTATTGGTTAATGGAAGGTGTAAAGACTTTTCAGGAGGGATTTTTTTCTGATGGGGGGTCTCAGAGGAGGGGGTTACTGGGGAGGATCTTTCCATGGAGGATGTTTCCTTGGGGGAATGGACATTTCTATGAAGGGGGTGCCGGGTTTCCCAGCATTATATAAAAAACGATAAGAAATTAAATAAAAAAAATAGTTTTTTCAACTAAAAGTAAGGAGCAATATTAAAACTTAAAACAAACAGAAATTATTACGTACATGAGGGGGTTCGCCCCCTAGTCAATACCTCTCCCTTTTCGCTAAAGTTTTTTTAGTACTTTCGAAAGAGCTATCTATTCTAATTAACCAGCATTTGTGATTCAAAGGTTTGTGATTCGAACAAAATTCGAACTTAAGCGTAAAGAGCAAGGTATCGACTAGGGGGCAAACTCCATAATGTACGTAATAAAACATACGAATATAGAAGTTGGTTACGTAAGTTAAATCGTAAGTTACGTCAGAACAAAATTTCGAGAAAGCCATTTAGTCAAAAAAGTAAAATTAATATGCATATTTCGTTTTAATTATTCATGTACGGTGAACCAAAATCAAAGCTGCATTAATTCAAAAACGTTCAGAAATCAAACAAAAAAAATAAGTTTTTTTAACTGAAAGTAAGGAGCGACATTGAAACTTAAAACGAACAGAAATTATTCCGTATATGAAAGGGGCTGTCCCCTCCTCAACACCTCGCTTTTTACGCTAAAGTTTGAATCTGTCACACAACTTTATTTTTCAAAACTATAAAAAGCTTTAGCGTAAAGAGCGAGGTATTGAGGAGGGAACAGCCCCTTTCATATACGGAATAATTTCTGTTCGTTTTAAGTTTTAATGTCGCTCCTTACTTTCAGTTAAAAAAAACTTGTTTTTTTTTTGTTTGATTTCTGAACGTTTTAGAATTAATGCAGCTTTGATTTTAGTTCACCGTACATGAATAATTAAAACTATAAACTTAAAACTATAAAAAACTTTAGCGTAAAGAGCGAGGTATTGAGGAGGGAACAGCCCCTTTCATATACGGAATAATTTCTGTTCGTTTTAAGTTTTAATGTCGCTCCTTACTTTCAAAAAAACTTGTTTTTTTATTTAATTTTCATAAAGGGAGAAAACTGATTTTTATAAAAGTCAAAGAATCTTAATGAAAGTCACACCATCAGATTCAGCATTTCAGAGAACTCTACTGTAGAGGTTTCAAGCTCCAAACAAAAAAAATTGTTTTTCTTAAAAATGTGTCTTTGCAATTTTTTCCAGGGGTGATCGGTTCGAACCAGTGGTCCTAGGACAAGAGGAGAGGGCCCACTTGAACGGTAATGAAAAGTTCTAGTGCCTTTTTTCAGTGACCAAAAATATTGAAGGGCAAAAAGCCGCCCTCCCACCGTCCTTTTTCCCCAAACCGTCCGATCAAAAATTTAGGTAACTATTTCGTTCAAAATAGTTGAGAAATCGCAAAAATATGCCCTTTGGAGATAATATGTCCCCCTCAGCCCCTGGGGAAAGGTCTTTAAGCTATTAAATTTTCCCATTGTTTACGCATAGTATTTGTTGTTGGGTGTATACGGAATTTTTTTTTGGGGGGAGGGGTATTTTGTGCTTGGGGTGGCTTTCCATGGTGATAGTTTTTTGTGGGGAGGGAAATTTGCAGAGGTGAACTTTCCAGGGGACATTTTATACTGGGGGATTTGACGGAATACAGAACTCTTTTTATTTGTCTTACTTTCTCTTTGCCTACTCAATTTGGCATGTGGAGATATTCCGGAGGATTTTAGTGGCGAATATGGATCTCAGGGAAATAATTTCCATGGAAGGGGGGATTTCTCTAGTGTTCGGAAAAACGATTAGAACTTAAAAGACTTTTCCAAATGAAAGTGTGCTAAGGAGAATTAAGGAGTGAATTTTTCATGACTGGTGAGCAAGATTTACAGGCACTAAATGAAAATCGATCAGAACTTAAATCAATGAAAAATATGGTTTTTCAAATGAAAGTAAAAAAGCAACATTAAAACTCAAAACGAAAGAAATTATTTCATATATAAAGGTGCTGCCCTCCTTCTCAATACCTTGCTCTTTACGTTAAAGTTTGACTGTTTGTCCTTATTTTTTATGAACAACTTCTGAAACACAAGGGCCGTATAATTAGAATAGGAAGCTTTTTTAGAAGTGCTGAAAACGTCAGCGCAAAGAGCAAGGTATTGAGGAGGGGGGCAACCCCTTCATATATAGAATAATTTCCGTTTGTTTTGTGTTTTAATGTTGCTCCCTACCTTCATTTGAAATAATTGTTTTTTAAAATTTAATTTGTAAACAATTTGCAAAGTTCAGAGCCTGCAGCCCTTCCCCTTGGGACTGTGGGGAGGGCGGTCAAGTCACCCTCAAAGGCATAGTTATTAGATTTTTAAACTATGTTGAATAAAATGACAGCCTCAAAATATTGATCGGGCGATTCTGGGGAAATCGGGTGTGGGAGGGGGCTAGCTGCCCTTCAATAATTTTGGTCACTTAAAATGGGTACTAGAGCTTTTGATTTCCGATCAAATGAGCTCTGTGCTTATCTTCTAGGATCACTGGCTCAACACAATCACCCCTAAAAGAAATTCCACATTTTTTATATAAGAGTTTGAAACCTCTACATTAGCGTTCTTCAGTATGTAGAATCTGATTATGTGATTTTCATTAAGATCACTTGATGTTTGGGGGTGTTTCCCCCTTTTTAAAATTGTGCAAGTTTTCTCAGGCTGGTAACTTTTGGTGGGTAACATTAAACTTAATTAATTTTAGATATTTTGAGTAAGAATCAAAATTTGATTCTTTTGATGTATCTATTGTTATCAAGACTCTGTTTTTTATAGTTTCAGTTACTATTGAGCCTCATCGCGTCTTACTTTACCACCAACTGTTTGATTAAGCATTTTTCTTGGGATAATATATTAGCTTTTAAGGGGTGAATTTTTAGTTTTCGAATCAAGATTTTGAATCATCATGAATACCAGTTCTTATACACATATTTTAATTGGTTACTTTTGTTCTCTCTATCCTTGTAATTTCCATTAACAGTTTAATTATTTTCATTGATAAGATAATTTTGATGCTGTAGTCCTGGTTTGAACCTTTTTGTAGAAAATCCCAAAGGGAATGTTGATAAGAACAATTTAGGAGAAAAGACTTTTAGTAAGACCAGCTCCCATTAGACTCCTTAAGTGAGTACAATCTATTCCCCTTTCTAGGAGTAAATATAGGCGACTAAGCATTAATTAGCCTTTGTTGGGGCTTATTTCTCAGATGGAATTGGCTCTCATCATTTTTTTGGCATTCGGTTACAAAGAGGGTCAAGAGCATAGAAAAAAAAAGAAAAGAAGTCGCATGATCAACTAGAAATAGCAGTAATTCTTTAATTAGTTATGAATTGTTTATTGGCCGTAAGTATTGCGATACATGTAAAAAATAAAATGAAAATATATAAATAGGGAGTAAAAATTTGAAAAAGAATTGTTCAGTTATTTACTAATTTGAAACTTGAAAATGAATCCATGCATTCATACTTCATTTTATTATAAACGAAAGCCAGTGTAAAGAAATTATTTGCTTATAAGCGGTTCTATGCCAAAATGGAAAATCTTGAAGACCAACCGCGTTTCATCAAATTAAAAACTTTGAGTGCATCCGAAACAATGCCAAACTACAAGAATGAGAAAACAAGGAAATATTCGAGGGTTTAAAATAAAATCCTATTGTTTTTCAACACGAGGTTAGTTCATAACTGGGCAATATTGCTGTCAAGTTTTGAAGATGGTACGAGGTACGATTTTGTGTCTTTCAAACAGTTCGTGGTAACGAACTGTAAGTAAGGAGCGACCCGGCTCAATGGTAACCGAAACTCTAGAAAACGGGTTTTTGATACCAATAGATACATCAAAAGAATTAGATTTCAATGCTGATTTCAAATATATAACTTTCATCAAGTTTAGTGCTACCCATCATAAGTTACGTGCCTGAGAAAATTTGGCTGATTTTCAAAAAAAGAGGGAAAGACCCCCTAAAAGGTATAGAACCTTAATGAAAATCACACCATCATATTCAGCTTATCAGAGAACCCAACTGTAGAGGTTTCAAGCTCCTATCTACAAAAATGTGGAATTTTGCATTTTTGCCAGAATAACGATCACGGATGCGTGTTTATTTGTTTTTTTTTTGTTTTTTTTTCCAGGGGTGATCGTATCAACCCAGTGGTCCTAGAATATTGTGGGAGGGCTCATTGGAAAGGAAATTAAAAGTTCTAGTGCCCTTTTTAAGTGACCAAAAAAAATGGAGGGCAACTAGGCCCCCTCCCACGCTCATTTTTTCCCCAAAGTCACCCGATCAAAATTTTGAGATAGCCATTTTGTTCAGCATGGTGGAAAATATGATAACTATGTCTTTTAGGATGACTTAATCCCCCGAAGTCCCCGGGGGGAGGGCTAAAATTTATGACCTTTACCCAATGTTAACATATAGTATTGGTTATTGGGAAGTATACAGAAGTTTTCAGGAGTTTTTTTT
>JAQQPU010014211.1:0-17922 GCA_029168905.1 Artemia sp. Kazakhstan ARC1039 | reverse complement strand
GGGGGGGGGGGATGTATTGCCTTGGGGTATTTTCCGGGGGGCGAGGGGGGTATTCGCTGGGGGGAGTGAATGCCGACCACAATTTTGAAGTACCTACCTCTACTCCTTCTCCGTCTCGAGGATCCTGAAATTTGCCTACATGACGGGTCTATTTTGACCTCTTAAAATAGAAATTTTGACAAAACAGCATTTAGCCTTAATTTTCAGTTATCAGTTTCTTTTTATCTGGTGTTAGTTCCGAAAATACAATTCTTGTTATTTGAGTAGAATTTTAAGCCTTATAAATGTTTTTTTTCAAATTTTGGATATGTTTTTGCATATCTTTAAAACCCTATAAATTGGGATTGATTAAAGTTGTAAAGGTGAAAACACTTTTGTTGTACCTCATTTAAGCGGAAGATCTATTTTGCAAGGTTTCACTTTTATAACACACAGATTTTTAAAGGTCATCAAAGGTCAGGACCCTCTAGAAGGAGAAGGAGTGGAGGCAGGTACTTCAAAATCCCTTCCAGGGACATACTTTAGCCTGTAGACCCAACCCTGACAGTTTCTTTTTCCTAGTCTAACCCCTTTTCAAGATAGCCAAAAGTAGCTAAAGTAGAATTTTACCGTTTTCAATTTAATGTTGAAACAACACTTCCATGATCTTTTTTATTTAAACGGAATAACTATCTGTTCGTTTTCAGTTTTAATGTTGCTCCATAGTTTCAGTTCAAAACTTATTTTTTTATATAATTTCTAATCTCTTCCAATTTATGGAAGATAAGACAACTCAAGCCTTATTAAGGAGCTGAACGATGAAGCGGTACAAGAATTGAAGGAAAAAATAAGCTTAGAGTGGAAAAAAATTAAAACACAGAGTCATTTCTTTTGGTAAACAAAAATTAAAAAAGAAAAATATATATTTAATTCTTTGTTTAAGAAAATTTAATTTAGTAGCACTTCAGAAAGTAGCTCCAGGCGAGTAGCTTCGAAACAAAAGGTTAACTAAGTGGACAGATTTGCATATCGATATACTAGTGAAAAATTTTGCTAGTTCGACAGAAATGTGCCTTCAGACTTAGACATTTACTTAAAAAATCGAAAAGACACTCATTACTTAGAAATGAATCAAAATTTCCAAAAAAGATCATTTCTCGTGTAGGTACGATAGATGGTATTATAAACTGTGTTTATTTTCATTTCCAAAATTTTGGGAAGAATTACCTGAATTCTCCTACAGAACTGTTTCCATATTTTGGGAGCCATTTCTGGACTAGAAAGGCTGGGAATAATGAAATGGGGGTAAAATTCCAAATCGGCTAATATTTTAATGAAATGAATATTTTACCTGTAAAGCAGCGTTGATGTAGCATGAATTTCCCAAATTCTTCAGTCCATCATATGGTAGAACACATTCCATCTTGTTGTTCTTTCTGTTAGTCACAAAGTCGTTATGGTAGAGATTCGTTTTAGTCAATATGTTCGTTTTAGTCAATAGTCTATATTTTCAAGAAGTCGAAAATAAATAGCTTGAATAATGTTGTCAGTAGGTTATCGAGTCATTCAGCAATAGCTTAGATTAATATTGAGAATATCCAAAATAATGCCAGGTCAATTTTGGTAGGCAAAAATACCAATAAATGAGAAATAGGTAAAAAATTTGATTTGGTTTCAATTATTGTCAAATCTCGACTAAATGACAAATTCACACAAAGCTGTTTTTTTTTCAACTGAAAAAGGTCTTGCCTTAGGATCAAGCGAATCTTCACACGGTCGTTCTTAAACTATTCAAAATTTAAATTATTCAAAATTTATTATCAAAATAACGTTTCCTTGTTCAACCTTGGCGGCTTCCTTGTCATCGTCCCTGTGGAATTGATAATTATTGTCACAGCTCTATTGCGTGGCAATTCAGCTATCATATCTATTTACAATTATGAAATTTGACATTTGTAGGTAACACAAGCAGATTTTGGGTTTTGGGCATTGTGTCAACTGATAATTTCTTAAAAGACGCAAAATTGAGCAGACGTAAAATCGAGCAATCAAAAACAAAGTACAAAATGGGTAGGACCAGCGTTTACCCTCTTCCCCTCACCAAAAATACTCCCTGCGTCTGGTTAGTCTCCAATCGCTTTCCACTTATAATAAAAGGACTCTCATTTTCTGATCGAATGAACACCCTCCAAAGTTTCTGTGACCTTGAAGTGGAGATAAGGAAGGGGCAGTTTTCCTCCTATATGATTAATCTCACATTATGGCTCGCAGTATTACGACTGAAAAATCGCAATAACAAAAACAGGAGTCATGGTTGCAGCGGTAGCTGCAACATAGTAAAAAGCGAACCACAGCCCAAAGTAACCAAAAGTTAATAAACACGTTTTGGAAAAAAAAAACTTAGTGAAAGAAAATTGCTATGTAACACTGATTCAGGATCGAATGAGTACCCTCCAAAATTTCTATGACCTTGAGATGGAGACGGGGATAAGGAAGGGGTAGTTTTCCTCCTATACGATTAATCTCACATTATCGAAGGCCTATTGTTTTTCACTTCATAAAAACACTGTATAGGACATAACAAGCCAAAGCATGGCCATCGCCCGCTTTTTTGTTAGACAAGGATTTTAAATTTCTTAAAAAAAACTTTATTTGGGAAAGGAATTGAATTCAAGACTTTTAAACGCAGTAAGACGTATATATTATGAATCAGAGAAAAATGGGCTTTAAAATGAGCTATAGTAAAGCAGATAAGGTTTAGTCCCAAAAAGTAGTGTCTGACCCCTTAGAATCTCCTCTGCTGTGAGTCAATTGTGATTGTGCTCCGATTTGTGGCGTGTGACAGCTCATTTGAAACGTCTCATCCGTCTGATGATAGCGCTCCACGTTTTGAGAAGAATAGGAACCTTTTTCTCATTCTTTGACCTTATGGCTAGAAATTTAAGACTAGGGCGATAAATACTAAAGGTTATGGTAATGTTATGGTACATTGTTTTTCACTTCATAAAAATACTGTATAGGACATAATAAGCCAAAGCCAGGCGATCGCCCGCTTTTTTGTAATTTTTTGTAAGACAAGAATTTTGAATTCCTTAAAAAAAAAACTTTATTTGGGAACTAAATTGAATTCAAGACTTTTAAACGCGGTAAGACGTATATATTATGAATCAGAGAAAAATGGACTTTAAAATGAGCTACTAGTCAAGCAGATAAGGGTTAGTCCCAAAAAGTAGTGTCTGACCCCTTAGAATCTCCTCTGCTGTGAGTCAGTTGTGATTGTGCTCCGATTTGTGGCGTGTGACAGCTCATTTGAAACTTCTCTTCCGTCTGATGATAGCACTCCATGTTTTGAGAAGAATAGGAACCTTTTGCTCATTCTTTGACCTTATGGCTAGAATTTTAAGACTAGGGCGGTAAGAAAATCGCCCTGGTTAAATAAAAAAGTCACAAAGAGTTGTAGCAATGAAGGAAATACTAAATATTATGGTAATGTTATGGTAAATTATTTTTCACTTCATAAAAACACTGTATTGGACATAATAAGCCAAAGCAAGGCCATCGCCCGCTTTTTTGTAAGACAAGGATTTTGAATTTCTAAAAAAAAACTTTATGTGGGAACTAAATTGAATTCAAGACTTTTAAACGTGGTACGACGTATATATTATGAATCAGAGAAAATTGGCCTTTGAAACGAGCTACTAGTCAAGCAGATATGGGTTAGTCCTATAAAGTAGTGTCTGACCCCTTAGAATCTCCTCTGCTGTGAGTCAATTGTGATTGTGCTCCGATTTGTGGCGTGTGACAGCTCATTTGAAACGTCTCATCCGTCTGATGATAGCACTCCACGTTTTGAGAAGAATAAGAACCTTTTTCTCATTCTTTGACCTTATGGCTAGAATTTTAAGACTAGGGCGATAAGAAAATTGCCCTGGTTAAATAAAAAAGTCACAAAGAGTTGTAGCAATGAAGGAAATACTAAATGTTATGGTAATGTTATGATAAATTGTTTTTCACTTCATGAAAACACTGTATAGGACATAATAAGCCAAAGCAAGGCCATCGCCCTCTTTTTTGTAATTTTTTGTAAGACAAGGATTTTGAATTTCTTAAAAAAACTTTATTTGGGAACTAAATTGAATTCAAGACTTTTAAACGCGGTAAGACGTATATATTATGAATCAGAGAAAAATGGACTTTAAAATGAGCTACTAGTCAAGCAGATAAGGTTTAGTCCCAAAAAGTAGTGTCTGACCCCTTTGAATCTCCTCTGCTGTAAGTCAATTGTGATTGTGCTCCAATTTGTGGTGAGTGACAGCTCATTTGAAACGTCTCATACGTCTGATGATAGCACTACACGTTTTGAGAAGAATAGGAACCTTTTTCTCATTCTTTGACCTTATGGCTAGAATTTTAAGACTAGGGCGATAAGAAAATCGCCCTGGTTAAATAAAAAGTCACAAAGAGTTGTAGCAATGAAGGAAATATTGAATGTTATGGTAATGTTATGTTAAATTGTTTTTCACTTCATAAAAACACTGTATAGGACATAATAAGCCAAAGCAAGGCCATCGCCCGCTTTTTTGTAATTTTTTGTAAGACAAGGATTTTGAATTTCTTAGAAAAACTTTATTTGGGAACTAAATTGAATTCAAGACTTTTAAATACGGTAAGACGTATATATTATGAATCAGAGAAAAATGGCCTTTAAAATGAGCTACTAGTCAAGCAGATAAGGTTTAGTCCCAAAAAGTTGTGTCTGACCCCTTAGAATCTCCTCTGCTGTGTCAATTGTGATTGTGCTCCAATTTGTGGCGAGTGACAGCTTATTTGAACCGTTTCATCCGTCTGATGATAGCACTACACGTTTTGAGAAGAATAGGAGCCTTTTTCTCATTCTTTGACCTTATGGCTGGAATTTTAAGACTAGGGCGATAAGAAAATCGCCCTGGTTAAATAAAAAATAGTCACAAAGAGCTGTAGCAATGAAGGAAATACTAAATGTTATGGTAATTTTATGGTAAATTGTTTTTCACTTCATAAAAACACTGTATAGGACATAATAAGCCAAAGCAAGGCTATCGCCCGCTTTTTTGTAAGACAAGGATTTTGAATTTCTTAGAAAAAACTTTATTTGGGAACTAAATTGAATTCAAGAATTTTAAACGCGGTAAGACGTATACATTATGAATCAGCGAAAAATGGGCTTTAAAATGAGCTACTAGTCAAGCAGATAAGGTTTAGTCCCAAAAAGTAGTGTCTGACCCCTTAGAATCTTCTCTGCTGTGAGTCAATTGTGTTAAAGTACTCTTAATAGTCCTTTAGGTTAAAGGAGACTAAATTTGGCAACACTGTAATCAATTTGAAAGATTGGGCGATCGGCGAGGGATGTTTTCTTCTAAGTTTGGCAACACTGAACATAGGGCGATGGCAAGGGCGATGGGCTATTACTTCAGGCTGGTGGAAAATTACAGTCCCTTATTATTTTATTCAATACAGAAGAAAGCCATGGGCTTGTCACAATACAAACAAAAGAAATTACTACTCAAACAGCAACACTGAAAAACACAAGACAAAAAATATTCTTCACCAAAAACAACTATACAACTAACTATATTACAGAAACTGTTTTTCATAGAACTCAGTTTCAACAAGAGCACTCTTAAATGTTTACACCGTTTGCGCAGAAACTACGGTATCAGGTAAAATATTCCAAAGTTTTGTTACTCAGTTAATAAAGCTACATTGACCTATTTTCTTGTGCACTCGAGGCTGGTACAGTTTATACAAGTTTTGTCGAGTGACTGAATAATGATTAAACTTGAAGAAATCAGCCCAGTCCAGATTATCAATACCCTTCATAATATGGAAAGTATTGATCAGGTCAATCCTGCCCCGTCGAAACTGCAGGGAAGGAAGTCACAAACATTGTAGTCGACGCTGATACGATAAATGACTCAAATATAGCACAAACTTTGACGCCCGATGTTAAACCTTTTCAATTTGCTTCAAATCACATTTTCATGTCGGATACCACAAAAAGAAACAATATTCTACCACAGGGCATACTATTGTCTTGTATAGTGTCATAAAGTTGGAAGGTTAAATTTCCTGAAACTTCTCTTAATTCGAAGCAACTATAATTAGCATTTCGCGAAAATATTGACACATGCTTATGAAACTGCAACTGGTTATCAAAGTGAATACCTAAATCCCTTACTGAATCTACAGATGAAATAGGTGTATCACCAAGAAAATAATGATAAGTCGAGCTCTTGGAAAAGTAATGAAGTAGGAAACATTGTTGATGGTTTACAAAAATGGAGTTCGATTTACACCAATCATTTAGGGCATTCAGGTCCTCTTGAACAAGGGTGACGTCTACCGGGGATGTCACACTTTTATACAGTTTTACATCGTCCGCAAACAGTTTGACAGTGGAGTGACGAAATACTTCTTGCAAATCATTGACAAACAAACAAAAGAACGCTGGGCCTAAACAACTGTCCTGTGGCAAACTAGTCAAAATCGGGCTTTCACTTGAAAGTGCACTATCGACTATAACCTGCTGGGAACCGGCCTGAAAAGTAATCTGTAATTCACACTAAAGTTCTATTGCCTAGCTCATACTTTTCACTTTTTTCAAGCAAAAAATTAAAATAAACTTTGTCAAAAACTTTACTGAAGTCAATGTACAACAATCAAACTTCAAACCGAAATCAGCCATATTTTGGAAATCCTTTATAACTCCTAACAACTGCGTATTTCATGATCTGTTTTTTTCTGAAACCATGTTGTGACGGATGCCATAATTCATTTCGCTTGAAGTAATCCTGTATCCGATACACAATAATCTTTGCAAGAACTCTCAAAAAATCGAGGTGTTTTGAAATTGGACGATAATTTGCAAATTGGGACTTAGTTCCTCCTTTATGGAGTGGGTTTACGACCGATTTTTTCCACGCTAAGGGGCATTTACCACTCAATAGACAACGGTTAAACAAAAACGCAAGAGGTTCAGCTAGACACGTGGCTGTCTTCCGAAAAAAAGCGTTAGCAATACCATCTATATCTGGAGCTTTATTAACAAAAAGGTCATGGAGAATTTTAAAACCTGCCCTGAAGAAATATCAGTCATCGAAGGGCACTTTATCTGCTGAAACAAATTCAGTAAAATGGGGTAGACTGCATGCTTGAATGTCATTCCGATTTACAAAAACTGACGAAAATACATGTCAATCATTAGCCTTTGTCTGATCATAGCTTATTAATTCACTAGTTGCTGGGTAATCAAAAATGCACGAATCAGTCCAGGAATCAACCTTGTTTCTATTAACATACTTCCAAAACTTCTTTGGACGCCCTCAAATGTCAGTAATGATTGACAATTCGAGTCAATCATACCTTGAAACACAAAGAAAATCACGTTTTTTGCATGGACAGCACTGATGTGTCCTCTTTTTGCCACTAGCGGGGCACTAAATCATCACAGAGAGCTGTACAAAGGGCTCATGTGAAAGCCATATGGTTCCTATAAAGTGCACTTTGGGTGACATTTCTACGATGGAAAGTTTGGGAGGAACGAAAAGGGTACCATCATAATCTCTATGATTGAAAACCCCAATCCTAGGGTTTAACTACCCCTAGTCTTGTATATTCCCCCTCCCAGCCCCTTAATACTTTTCATAAGTCCTCTACTGACTAAGAGAACAAACAGGCTACTGGAACATCATAGAGGGCTATTTAAGGTATCATTTAAAATCTAATGCTCATATCTACGGATTTTTCATAAATTTATTTTGATAGCGCCATCATAAAGTTCCATACGACATAAAAAATGGCACACTTTGGTGCCATGCCTGGATTGGAAAGGCTAGGAAGCATAAAAAGGGTTCCATCGTAATCTCCATGGTCGAAATCCTCATACCTGAGTTATACGTTCCTCCCTCTTGTATGCTCTTTCTCCCATTCGCCTAGTAAGATGTTTAAAGATGTAGACAGATGTTTAATGGCTCATTTTAAAACTCTTGATCATATCTGCATTCTCTTTATAAATTTGTCCCAATAGCTCCATCATAAAGTGTCATATGACACAAAAACGACATTTTTTGTGCAATACAGGTTTTAAGCTGCGAAGCAATAAAATTTGTTCGTTTTAAGTTTCATATTCGCTCTTTACTTCCTTCGGAAAAACTTTTTTTTGATTAATTTGTAACAGCTCCCTGACATCCCGAGCTCTAGTCTCTTTCTCCTATCACTCTAATAGCGGCCTTTCTAATCGACTACAAGAAAGTTGAGGCTGGAAGTAGAGGGGGGCAGAGATAATTCTTTCAATCGCCGCGGATACGAGATTCACGGTGGCTAAAAAAAAGAAAATAAATAAAGGAATTGTCGATCCCCGAATCTCTAGAATCCTGGACTAAAACAACTACTTGAGATGCAATTCTATTTCACTTGTATTAAAATTAAAGATTTTGTATATTATACACGTCAAAACTCTTTAAGGAAACGGGCAAAGAATTGGGGGAAAAAATCAAAAAAGAAAAGAATGCTATGTAACAGCACATATACTAAAAGTAACAAAATAGGCCTAACGAACAATTGAGCAAAAAAAAAAAAAAAAAAAAAAAAAATGGAATAAAAATTAATCACAGTTTAAAAACTTCTACCTGAAACTATGGACAGATAGCATCAGCGTATGTTCAGGATATTATCATAAAACAAAATATCCACAATGCGCACGTGTTTCTAGTTTAAACTAAAGAATAAAACTATCGTTCTCGAAAAGAGACACCAAAGGCACTTTTAAGAAAGACGAATCAGATTCCCAGGAAAAAAAGAAGAAGAAAATCATGACAAAAATAGCTTTAAAATTCAACAGTGAGCATTGATCGCTTAGGCTGAGGGCGTCAAGAAAAAAGGAAACAAATTAAAATTATCTTGAGCATAAATTAACTATAGAAATATTTATCTCAAGTAAAAGTACATCGACTAAATACTGAAGCTGAGCTAAATTCAGCACTTTGTTTGCATTTTCGATATAAAAATTTTTTTAGTTACACAAATTTCTCAATATGCATCACTGTAACAGAAAGACATATCTACTTTAATATCTTCTCAACTAAGAAAACCATTCGATCATATTAAAAATAAAAATCATATTTCACATTTCGAGTTCAGGCCACTTCACTTTATTTATTGAACCAATCAGTACGTGAATGCAGAAGATATGACTCGTGGAGTCAGATCATTAATCGCTGGCAAACGTGAGAACCTACATTGAGCTTCTTGCTAACACTTAGTTTTCTAACGCTTAGTCATCTAAACGAGACAAGAAAAAGGAAACGAGAAAAAAACATAACGAAAAAACATCTAGGAAACAAAACAAAAAACGAAAAAATTCGAACTTGGTATAATCAATAACTTCAATTGCATGTTCACATTCAACCATTAAACAGTGAAAAATGAAGTTTGAACTGGTTAATAAGTTTTTTTGAAAGTCAATCAGTGGCAAAAGAATTTATGCTTGATTAGCTATGGTGAGGGGCGTTTATCCCACTATTTCTAACTCTTCCCAATTCAACCAGTAAACCCAGAAGAAAGAGACAACGAGTATAAACTGCTAAAAACACTCATTCCGCTTGGGAATTTCTCTCAAAACGCTTATGTATTAAAACATTAATACAAAATGTTTCTTTGTTTCTACAATATGAAAAGGTTCATTATTTTTTGGGGTGTTAGTATATATAACAATTTAGATAGATACCCAGTAACCAAAAACACTCCTCATAGATTCTAGCATAGTCTACTTCGCAAGATATAAAAATTAGCTGTTTTGAATTAACTGTTTTTAAAAGAAAAGTACATTGTTTCAACAAATATAATACGAAGCAATTATTTTTTATACTCCAAATAGAAATTTATGCTGTAATTACAAGTTTACTCTCTCAATAGGATTCCTTTTTGTTCATTTTTTGGTTTACTGTAGTTTACAGTAAAAACCAAACGATTTCCAAAACCAAACGATTATATGTACAAACGGACAGATTTATTTTTCCATCGCGACTGTCTTTTGGGCGGTGGCAGCTAGGCTACCACCAAGATTTTGATTGCATCAGTACTTTATACAAACAAGATTATTGAAGTTTTATGCTAAAAAAAAAAAAAAAATAAAAAAAAAAAAAAAAAAAAATAAATAAATGTGGCAGCTCCTGCGCTAGTGCAGCTTATTCTATACTAAAAAAAAGAACAAGTAATCTTCATTTCTTTACGCCAATGGCATAGCTGACCTTTTTGGGTTCAGCTCAGCCTAAAATTTTGAAAGCAAAATTGTATATATTGACAAAATGTAACCTCCTCCATATTTGAACCCTTCCCTGACAATGACCTATATCTCTTGTAGAATAGAATAACAAAGCAGGAACACTACCTGTAATCAAGTAATCATGAGCTACTGCTCGTTTTCACAAAATACACATTTAGTAAAGTTGAAATTCCATCAAGGATCCATATGCAAAAAAAAAAAAAAAAAAAAAAAAAAAAAAAAAAAAAAAAAAAAAAATCTTTCTTGTTTTTAAATAAAACAAGTTATATATTCACATGTAAAACACTGTCAAAATCAACTTAGACTGATGAATCATTTTGTTAGGACATTGAGGGCCTCTACCTTCAGCTCACCATCAAAACAAGAGGGTTTCGCCGAAGAGATTTTTGTAAGAATAATACTTAAATGAACAAAACTCGTTATGTATCAACCTATAATTTAATACTTCTATCCCTCACCAAAAATGTTAATAGTTCAAAAAGGCTTACAAAACTCAACTTGGATTGAACAATCATGACGTTAAGGCATTGGGGGTTTCTGACTCCAACTCATCATCAAAAACTAGAGGAGTTGAGCTGAAGTGTTTTTTATAAGAATAATATTTAAATGAATAAAACATTGTTAATACTACAAAAAGACCAGCCAAAGACCACAAAACAGCAGGGACAACAGTAGGTGCTGCCAAAACAATTTTCATATAAGTAGCTATTGATTCACTCATATCCGCGTTCACAGAGAACCAAAGAATTGGGTAGTATCGCATTGGGTAACCTCTCAGTAGTCTGAAAAATAAAATAGTTTAACAAATTAAGAAACAAATTCAACCGCATTACATTGCAATACCTCCAAAACCAAGAAGTTTAAAGACAGTGATAAAAAAAGCTGTTTCCATATTAAGATCGCAAGATTCTAGTTAAGTACTGATCCTAGTTATGCTGAATCAGATCGTATTACCAAGAGAACATGCACCCGCCTTTAAAATCCAACATTCACTCTAATTGGCAGCTAGATACAGTTATAAATCTTACAGCGTGGACTGGAGCTAGAATCAAGCGGGAATGAAGCCATTTGTAAAGTTCAGATGCAGAGGAATTTCAGATAATCTTTTTAAGGATTTAGTCGCTATTTTTCAACTCAAAATGTTTTCAAGATATCCCTTATGAAAACTTTCAAGATTTTTAGCCCCTTTCACTCTAAGAAAAACCTTATAGGATATCTTGAAAAGTTTTTAAGTTAAACATAGCGACAAAATCCAAAAATTATATAAAAAATTATATGCGCCTGAGCTTACAATTATACCATTTATACTTAGTAAATAAAAGCAGCTGAGAAACGAAAATACAAACGAATGATAATTTATTTTAACTTTTATTCTGAAATTTCCATCTTTACTCAGGACGACATTTTTTTCAATAATAGTGTGGGCGAAATAGCCGGATCTGCTAGTTAATTTATTTCACTGTGTGATATATTTTCTAATTCCTAAAAGTTATTCTTCTGGCTAAATAGCGGGTAATCCAAATCTTATGAATGGATTCAAAGCTAATAATACCAATGAAAATGATAGGTCACCTTAATAACATCATAATAGTAATCCGGAATTTTCGACTATTTGACCGAGCATTGGTATGACTAATCATTTATACGATTCCATACCGTAACAATGAAACAGTAGCAGACAAAGACTTATCTTTGTTTTTTTTTTTCATAAATGTTTTGCGTTTTACTTTTTTTAGTTATTTTTTCACTATATTTTCCTTCTTCTTATGGTTTTTCACATAATCTCATCATCGGAATCAAAGTCCAAGCACTATATTTTTAGGATATATATTTCAAAATATCTATTTAGATATAGGCCTACTATGGTGTACTGATTAACAACTAAAGCTTTACTTTTTCAGGAAGGCTCGAGGAAATTAAAGATATGCCACTAGTACTGGCTATTAGTAGATAAGTATCACATGTATGAGACGACCAAGCGATAAAACAGCCATATATTTTCAGTGACAACTAAAAGCTTTGAAATGAGATAAAATAGTAACGAAGTAATAAATAAGTAGGCTACTCAGCAAAGATTTTAGTAATCCTGAAAAAAAAAAACATGTAGATTGCGCCTCTCGGTCTAATCCATTTGTATACACGATCCACGTGCATTACTATGACCTATTGACTTATGGGTTACTTTTCTTGTTTTATGTTTGTTAGGATTTTACGGATTTCTCTTCTTTTTAGACCACAGACTAGAAAGCTGTCTTTACACCTAGAGATTATAAAAGAAAAACAAAACAAAAATAGGTGATCACGAATATCTACGATTCTTATTTCATACTGTACTTCACAACATGACAAAGTTACTGCTTTATAAACGGATGCATAAGCTAGAAATATCCAAAATCATGTTATTATTTTTTGACAAAATATTGGTATATGCAATTAGAACAACGTTTTGGAGTATATTCCTTTTGAATCCTCTTAATTTTCCCTTTTTATCGGATTTGACCAATTTAGCTTCTAACGGCTCGTGAATATTGTACTTTACCTCGTCTTGCATGCAGTTAATCCTGGTTTTTAAGAAACACAAACTGATTTAGGTTAGAAGTTTGAGAGTCCACGGTGATCTCCATTTATTTTGAAGCATTATAAAGTTCAAATATTGTGTTCGGATCGCCCAACAAATAATTTATTTTAATAATGCCAGGCTGTCACCTATCGACGCTCCCCAAACGAAAGGGAGGATTTTAAATTCTCAGAACTGCACAAGAGAGAAAAAAAATAAAATTACTAAGTTAGTCAAAAACTCATTTCCGTATAGAATGTGATATATACCCTTTGCTTTTGCACAAAATGATATGAATTTTAAGTTTTGATTTTTTTTTTTTACATATTTTGTCCTTTTTATTATCAAACAGCTACACTGTCAAAATCATTTATACAGTAAGTCTTAAGAAAAGTTTTGAGCCAATATCACAGGTTTTACAGGTCCATATCTATTTTTATTTTTCACGTAAACAGACCAGATTTCCTTTCCCAAATTAACAATTGTGTACAAAATACAAAAAGCTTCAAAAAGCGCGCAACTTCTTTTAAGAGAGGCATTGCCGGATACAGCTAATCATAGGCAGCGCAATGGCGCTGCCTAAGTAAAAGAACGATGTTGGCACAATGTATTATTTTGTTTTGTTTGTTTAGACCAGGGCACTTCGTATCGAAGGAGTTGTCGTAAAAACTATGAAAAGGGCTCATTTGATTGGAAATTGAAAGGGCTATTGCCCTTTTTAATAGTCGAAAGTGATTGGAGGGCAGCTAACCCCCTTCTCACGCCCACATTTCCCCAAACACATCCAATCATAATTTTGAGACAGCCATTCTGTTCAACGTAGTTGAAAGTTCTGGAAATTATGTCTTTGAGGATGACAAACCCCCCACACCCCTCAGGGCAAGGGCTGTAAGTTATGCCATTGGGGCATATAAGGTTTACATAGAACGCTCTGTCGTAGAAACTTCAAAAAGGGCTCATTCAGTTGGAAATTAAGAGCTAGTGCCCATTTTAACAGTCGAAAGTGATTGGAGGACAGCTAATCCCCCTCTCACGCCCACCATTTCCCCAAACACATGCAATCAAAGTTTTGAGATATCAATTTTGTTCAATGCAGTTGAAAGCTTTGGAAATTACGTCTTTGAGGATGATACCCCCCCACTCCATACCCCTCAAGGCAAGGGTTGTAAGTTATGCCCTTGGACATATATGGTTTTTATAGAAATCCTTGTCGTAGAAACTTCAAAAAAGGCTCATTCGATTGGAAATTGAAAGAGCTAGTGCCCTTTTTAATAGCAGAAAGTGATTGGAGGGCAACTAGCCCCCCTCTCACGCCCACCATTTCCACAAACACATCCAATCAAAATTTTGAGATAGCCATTTTTTCAACGTAGTTGAGAGTTAAAGTAATTAGGTGTTTAAGGATGAAAACCCACTCACAGCCTCAGGGTAACGGTTGCAAATTATGCCCTGGGGCATATAAGGTTTATACAGAAAGCGGTGTTGTAGAAACCTAAATAAGGGCTCATTCGATTGGAAATAGAGAGAGAGCTAGTGATCTTTTTAATAGTCGAAAGTGATTGAAGGGCAACAAACCCCCATCTCACGCCCACCATTTCCGAAAACACATCCAATCAAAATTTTGAGACAACGATTTTGTTCAACGGAGTTTAAAGTTCTGGAAATTAGGTCTTTGAGGATGACAACCCCCCCCCCACAACCCTTAGGGCAAGGGTTGTAAGTTATGCCCTGGGGGCATATAAGGTTTTTAATAGAAAGTGTTGTCGCAGAAACTTCAAAAAGGGCTCATTCGATTGGAAATTGAAAGGGCTAGTGCCCTTTTTAATAATTTCTCCAAACACTTCCGATCAACGTTTTGATACAGCCATTTTGTTGGACGTAGTTGAAGGGTCCGGAAATTATGTTTTTGAGTATGATAACCCCCCCCCCCTCCCCACAGCTATCAGGGCTAAGGTTGTAAGTTATGCCCTGGGGGCATATAAGGTTTTTATAGAATGCGTTGTCGTAGAAACTTTTTAAAAGGGCTCATTCAATTGGGAATTGAGATGGTTATTGCCCTTACTAATAGTCAAAAGCGATCGGAGGGCGATCCCCCCCCCCACGCCCATCATTTCCCAGAACACTTCCGATCAACATTTTGATATAGCCAGTTTGTTGAACATAGCCGGAAAATATGTTTTTCAGCATGACAACCCCCCCATAGCCCCCAGGGCTGTGGGGATGGGGTTGTGGGGGCAAACACATCAATCAAAATTTGAGATAACTTTTATGTTCAACGTAGTTTAAAGTTCTGGAAATTAGGTCTTTGAGGAGGACAATCCCCCCACAACCCTCAGGGCAAGGGTTGTAAGTTATGCCCTGGGGGCATATAATGTTTTTATAGAAAGCGCTGTCGTAAAAAATTCAAAAAGGGGTCATTGGATTGGAAATTGAGAGGGCTATTGTCCTTTTTAATAGTCGAAGGTAATCGGAGGGAGAATCACCCTGGTCTGGAAATTATGTCTCTGAGAATGACAACCCTCCCCCCATAGCCCACTGGACAAGGGTCCTAAGTTATGCCCTTGGCGCATATAAGGTTTTTATAGAAAGTTTTGTCATAGAAGCTTCAAAAAGGGCTCATTCGATTGGAAATTGAGAGGACTAGTGCCTTTTTTATTAGTCAAAAGTGATCAGAGGGCAAATGTCCCCCCCCCCCCCATGACCATCATTTCCCTAAACACTTACAATCAAAATTTAGAGATATCCATTTTGTTCAGCGTATCAGACAGGTCTGGAAATTATGTTTTTGAGGATCAAAATCCCCCCAGCCCTCAGGGCAAGAGTTGTAAGTTATGCCCTGGGGACATATAAATTTTTTATAGAAAGCGTTGTCGTAAAAACTTCGAAAAGGGCTTATTCAATTGGAGATTGAAATGGCTAGTGCCTTTTTTAATAGTTGAAAGTGATTGGAGGGCAACTGAACCCCCTTTCACGCCCACCATTTCCTTAAAAACATGCAATCACAATTTTGAGATATCCATTTTGTTCAACGCAGTTGAAAGTTTTGGAAATTAGGTCTTTGAGGACGATATCCCCCTCAGAGCTCTCAGGGCAAGGGTTGCAAGTATTACTACCAATCCAACGAGGGGGCTCATTGGATTGGTAATCAGACGCTCTAGTGCTCTTCTTAAGAGTCAAAGTGATCGATGGGCAGCTACCCCCTCCCCCCAACAAACACGTCGTATTGTCCCGAAATGCATCTAATAGAAATTTTGAGATAGCCATTCTATTCAAAATAGTCTACATCTCACATAACAAGGCTTTTGGGGTTGAAACAAACCCCAGAGATTAGTGGCAAGGGTTGTAAGTTATGACCAAGGGGTATTTAAGGTTTTTATGGAAGGAATGGTTGTTTAACTTTAGAAGAGGCTCACTCTTTCTCCCTGAAAAAGACTATATAAATATAGAACGAACAGAAATTAATTAAAACTTTTATAACTTTTATAACTTTAAGAAATCAAAAATTAATTAAGATTTTAAGGAATAAATATCAGCATATGTATATTAAACTGACAATGCACATTTTTTTTCAGTAAATTCATTTGAAGTTTTTTCAGTAAAGTACAAATTATATTCTGGCTTTTGGAAAGCTTGGGGTTTTGAACCCTACGCATATTAATTTCTGCTCGTTTTGAATTTGACTCTGTTATTCATTTTTAATTTCTGTTTGTTTTGGGTTTCATTTATTTATTGATACTGATTTGTGGTAGTAGTATGCTTGGTAGATTATTTCATTCTATTTTTGTTCATTTTTGGTTTAATGGAGTTCTTTACTTTTCTTGAAAAACTTATTTTGTGGAAAAAGTTTTTTTAATTAATTTCTTTAAATTACAAGAAGGTTTGTCAGAACTTTCTCATGGAAAAAAAAAAGTCATTTCAACATAAACTTACCCTTTCTTGTTGTCAACATGGGCCTTCACTGTATTATTTATTTATTTAATTATTTTCCCCCTCGCCACTTCATATAGAGGTTGGTCATAGAAAATAGAAAGGGGCCTAATTCGACTGTACATTGACGGTTCTAGAACCTTTTTCAGGACCAAAAGTAATTGAACCGCAACCGTCGCCCTCCTGTGCCCTACTTTGCTACCTGGCCCTTCCTTAACCCATCCCTGCGAATGGTAACAGATAAAAAATTTATGTATAGTTGTTTTGTTCACGAAAGTCAAATAAGTATACTTCCAGAACGGACATCACCCCCACAACCCCAAGGGCAGTGGTGCTAAAACTACCTAAATTACCTATCATAGGTAGGTTTTAGTAGAAAAGGCGACCATGTTTGCTATTGGTTGTCAGAACAGCTAGGGACTATTAGGGGTCGTTCACTAGGCCAAGATATTCCAAATTTCGCAAGGATGTACTCGGGTAACGACAGGCGTAACTAAGTAAACTAACAGACAGTATGCACAGCCGAGTTTTTAAAATACAGAATCGAGCTGTAGCGTTCGGGAAGTGATGGTGAAGAGGGAGGGCGAGTGGACTTCAAAATTCAAACTGGGAGGGAGGACAAAAGCACATCAAAAGATGCTATATGTTTTCAAGCCATCCAAGCAATATATCTGCACTATCCTGGCAGCTGCTTGGGGGATGGAGTTGAAACTTTCAGGTACTGTTGGAAGAAGGGAGGGGAATGGGACAAAGGGAATACAAATTATATGTCTGAGAGAGGGGATAAAAACATTGTGTTCCCAATCCACCTAAAGGATAAGTCCAAGTCATAGTCCAAGTAATATAGAGGCAAATGGGACTTACAGTGGACCTTGATTTGCAACTTGAGAGAATGGACAAAACGAAATCGAAAGACACTATGTGCATCCATATTTTTAAAATAGCATGTTTGCAATACCTAGGAAATGGGCTCAGGACATATAGTTGAAACTTTTAGGTAGGGCTGGAGAAGGAAATTGGGGAGGGGTAGGGAGACTTCAATTTATGTGTTGAGGGAGGAAGGAAAACATAGTATGCCTCCGATCCACCTAAAGGTTTTGACTATAAACCACTATTGGATCTACACCAAGTGTTGCCG
>JAQQPU010014210.1:8978-23062 GCA_029168905.1 Artemia sp. Kazakhstan ARC1039 | reverse complement strand
TCACTTATCTATTCTGCACCAGTCGAGTATTGTCAAACTAATGATAATATTATCAATGATTTCTTACCTTATATGTACATTTCAGAAGGTCATGGGTTTCCCCCAAAATCCCAATTTCATCCAATCACAATACCTATTGCCCAAGTGAATTGGATTTTCCCAAAACCAGCAAACAAGTTAAGTAATTGGGTTTTCCCCTTGTTACATCAGTGGTGACTCCATATTGAAGGTATATTTTTCCCCAAGATCTTCCCCTGTTGAGAAACTATTTAAGTTTTCCCAAAATTGTTCACAAAAACATGTTATGTAACTAGGGGTTTTCCCAAGGTCTCTGTTGACAAAAACATTTCTGGGTTTTCCCCAGTGACCTTGACCTCAGGGCTCCGGGACTTCGGACTCCCTAGCAAAGGTGTATAGCGCCACTTATTTTCCAACCTATACCTCTACTTTTATTCATTATTTTTCATCCCAGGGGTGATCGTATAGAACCAAAAGCTCTAGAATATCTGTAAAGGGTTTGCTAAAACTAAAATTAAAAGTTATAGTGCCCTTTTTAAGTGACCAAAAAGGTTAGAAGGTAACTACTGCCCTCTCCCATGCCCTTTTTTTCTCAAAAGACATCTGATCAAAATTTTGAGATGACCATTTAGTTCAGAATATTTAAAAAGTCCAATAATTATGCCCCTGAGGATGGCATACCCCCCCCCACAACCCCTAGGGAAAGTGCTGCAAGCTATGAGATTTGTCCAATGTCTACATATAATATTGGTTATTGGGAAATATACGGACATTTCTGGGGGATAATAAACTAATAGCTAACGATTACAATTCTCGATGAATAAACTTGTCCTTTTTTGCCTACTTAAAATAGCCTACTCTTATCTTTAATCATGATTTTCGATTTATTTTGACGGTTTAATTTCGATTAACACGTGAATAAGAAAGTTGAAAAGGAAATTATTTGATGCATTACAAGCGTTTAAAAAGTATTGGAGGTGAGTGAGCATGCCAAAGTAGCATTAATCGAACACAAATTAAAACGAATAATCAGTTCAAGTAGAAACAGAAACCACAAAGAAACCGCAAAGCTTATAAAAGGCAGAGCGTCCTTTGGCCTTACTGTAAACAAAATATTTAAAAAAAAATCGGCACTGGTGCATTATGCGGGCACCGCGAAGAAGTCGAGTTTGGTTAATGCTAATGAAATAAAATAGAATAGGATGAATATATAATAGTTTAGAAACAAATTTGGGCTATATATTTTCACATTAGGGGGGTGGGGGTAAAGCATAGCATATATTAAATACATAACCTAACCTAACCTAGGTACCTTTTTTCCCTCTAAACTCCAAAAAATAATCGTTTAAATATTGTAAGTCATTGAGAAACCACGGCTTTGCACTCATTTATCTATAGCGGTCTCTTGCAAATAGCCCGTTTGAAGGTTTTCGTGACTGGTTTCCTTGATACAGTATATAAGTAGAGGGGTGCTACACGAGGGGTGCTACACGAGAGGGGTGCAGGGATGCTACACGGTTGCTACACGACCGGGAGTGCAATGCCCTTTGAATCCGACCTAGTGTTACATCAGAGCAGATTTCTGGGAATTTCAGAGGGGTATTGATTTCCGACCGGGAGTGACGTCACAGCCAATCAGAGGGCTAGATTTCGTGGACGAACAAGACCACACCCTCTTTCTAAACCAATCACAGAGCTAGAAATATGAGTGACATCATCAGACTCCCTGGAATTTCAGCATTGAATTTTACGTAATTTCTGTTGACACAATCCCATCTCGTGAAAATTCCTTGATAACATATTATCATTAATTCCCAGGCGAATGATGTGTAATTGATACAGACATGAATTACGTTGAACTTAAAGAACTTCGACTGTGTAAGAATTCATGACAGAAAAATCAAAAGGCTTCACGGGAATTTAAAAGTATCTATGCACAGTTGCCACAACAAAGGAAACGTCAGAGATTAATTGACATTCTAGGGGATTATTTGGGGTTAAACAGATTGAGACAAGTGATTTGACCTAGCTTTACTTCTCGGCTGTGCTCGCTTTAAGGAAGGCAACCACCAATGACCCTAGCCACCAAGGACCTCAACCTCCAAGGTCCCCTCTCCCACACCTACAAGGAGCCCCCTCCCTCCAACTTTTTGGGCCCATCCCTTCATTTTGTTTTCATACTTTATTGAAGTTTATTTTTTTTAACATGGTAATTTTATTTCCACCTTTTTTTACATGTATTAGAATGACATAAAACATACTTAAAACATAAAAAATTGACATTTTAGTGGATTATTTAGGGTGAAATAGTTTGAATAATTTAGGACCACAACCACCAATGACCCTAGCAATCAAGGACCTCAACCTCTAAGGTCCCCTCTCCGCAACCTCCAAGGGGCCCCCTCCCTCCAACTTTTTGGGTCCATCCTCCCATTTTTTTTTAATTTTTGAAGTTTATTTTTCTTAACATGATAATTTTATTTCAACTTTTTTTTACATGTCTTAGAATGACATAAAACATACTTGAAGCATAAGAAATTCACATTTAAGCTATATTTCTTAAAGTATGTAGATGTGTGTTGTCTGAAATCTATGATTTGGAATGTTTGGTTTACTATTTTAGACTGTTCTTAGCTAGGTTTCCTAACCTTTCGTAGGTGTGTGTTGCATGAAACTTATGTTTTGGGATGTCTAGTTTACTATTTCAGACTTTCCTGAGCTAGATTTCAAAACCTTTTGTAGGTGTATGTTGTCTGAAACCTATGATTTGAGATGCTTGGTTTACTATTTCGCACTTTTCTGAGCTAGGTTTCATAGCCATTCATAAGTCTATGTTGTATGAAACCCATGATTAACCTTAATATTTTTTAGAAAGATGGGAGATGATCCAAGGCCTCATAGGGTACAGTTTCGTATATTTTTCAATAAAGTTGGGTTTTAGAGGTGAAGTTTTATTCTAAAGATGAGTTAAAAAAAATAGAGTTATTAGTTGAAATGAAGGCAGATAGTTTGTCACTGTGCCAAAAAAGAGAGTTTATCGGAAGAGGAACTTTATTTCTGCACATCTTTGATTTAATGTAGCAGCTCTTTACTGTTACTTGAAAATATCCTTTGTGGGGAAAAAGTTTCTGCCACCCTAACAAATATAACAAAAGAAGTAAGTTTACAGAAAATTTACGATTGAACAATTACTCGACTTTATTTCTAGACATCTTTGATTTAATGTAGCAGTTCTTTACTTTTAGTTGAAAAATATCCATTGTGGAAAAAAAGGTTTCTGCCAATCTAACAAATATAATAATAGAAGTAAGTTTACTGAAAAATTACGCTTGAACAATTATTCGACTTTATTTCTGCACATCTTTGATTTAATGTTGCAGCTCTTTACTTTTACTTGAAAAATATTTGTTGTGAAAAAAAAGGTTATATATAAAAAAAAGGTTATATATCAATAGAAGTAAGTTTAATGAAAATTTACGCTTGAACAACTATTCGACTTTATTTCTGCACATTTTTGATTTGAAGTAGCAGTTCTTTACTTTTAGTTGAAAAGTATCCATTGTTTAAAAAAAGGTTTCTGCCACTCTAACAAATATAACAATAGAAGTAAGTTTACTGAAAAATTACGCTTGAACAATTATTCGACTTTATTTCTGCACATCTTTGATTTAATGTTGCAGCTCTTTACTTTTACTTGAAAAATATTTGTTGTGAAAAAAAGGTTTCTGCCACAAACAAATATAACAATAGGAGTAAGCTTAAAGAAAAATTTACGCTTGAACAATCATTCGACTTTATTTCAGCCCATCATTGATTTAATACAGCAGTTCTTTAGTTTTACTGGAAAAATATCCTTTGTGGAAAAAACATTTCTGACACTACCAAATAAAACAATAGAAGTAAGTTTACACAAAATTTGCGCTTGAACAATTATTCAACTTTATTTCTGCTCATCTTTGATTTAATGTAGCAGCTCTTTACTTTTTACTTGAAAAAATATCCATTGTGGAAAAAAGGTTCTGATTTTATTAATAATATTTGATTTTTTTTAATAAAGCTGGGTCTTAGTTTTCAGAAATATGAGCAACCACGTTTAAAATACATGTGGTTTTATTAATAATACTTGATTTTTAAAAAATAAAGTTGGGTTTTAGTTTTCGGAAATATTAACACCCACGTTTAAAATATAAGTGATTTTCTTAATAATATTTGATTTGTTTAATAAAGTTTGGTTTTAGTTTTCAGAAAGAAGAACACCCACGTTTAAAATACATGTGTTTTTATTTATAATATTTGATTTTTTTATTAAAGTTGGGTTTTACTTCTCAGAAATAGAAACGTCCACGTTTAAAATACATCTTGTTTTATTAATAATATTTGATTTTCTAGTAAATTTGGGTCTTAGTTTTCAGAAATAAGAACATCCATAAATTTCTGTTCTAAATTTCTCGTTAAAGGTAGAAAAAAGTTATACTTAGATTGCGAATATTCGCCATGAAGATAAAGAGTTCCACTTTAATTCTGAGTTTTTTCAGAGAAGTGTAAAAATGTTCAAGTTCTCTTCTGAAGATAAATAGTTCCAATTTAATTCTGAGTTTTCTCAATAAAGTGAAGAAAAAGTTCAACTTCTCTTCTGAATTTTCTCAAATAAAAATAATAAGTTACGGATCAATTCTATTTTTTTTCAATGAAAATAAAAAGGCTCCACTTCAGTTTTGATTTTTCTCAAAGAGGTGAAAAAGAAATTTTAATTTCTGTTCCAAATTTTTGGTAGAAGATACAAAATAGTTATACCTTGATTGTGAATATTCACCATGAAGATAAAGAGTTCCGCTTTAATTCTGAGTTTTCTCAAAGAAGTGCAAAAATGTTCAAGGTCTCTTAAGATAAAACTAAAAAAAGACATAAAAAAAATTTAAGTTTGGTTCTAATTTCTCTGTAGAAGATAGAAAAGAAGTTACAATTGAATTATGAATAGGTTTTAGGAGGAATATTAAGAAACGTTAAGGTTAATTATTAAACATTTTAAGGTTAATTTAGACTAGGTTACGTGCGCGCACGTAACCTAGTCTTTGAGAAAAATTAGAATTAAAATGGAACTCTTTATCTTCATGGCGAATATTCACACAAAAAGTATAACTTTTTTCTATCTCTTACGAGAAATTTAGAACAGAAATAAAAAAAAATTTCACCTCTTCGAGAAAAATCAGAACTAAAGTGGAACCTTTTTATTTTCTCTGGAAAAAATGAGAGTTGATCTGTAACTTATTTTATCTTTGCGAAAATTCATAAGAGAACTTAAACTTTTCTTCACCAAAACTTTTTAACTTTTCAAAACTCAGAATTAAAGTGGAACTCTTTATCCTCATGGCGAATATTCACAAACAAAGTATAACTTTTTCTATCTCTTACGAGAAATTTAGAACAGAAATTAAAATTTTTTCACCTCTTTTAGAAAAATCAGAACTGAAGTGGAACCTTTTTATTTTCTTTGGGAAAATTAAAATGATCTGTAACTTATGTCTTTTTCATTGAGAAAATTCAGAAGAGAACTTGTAATTTTCTTCACTTCGTTGGGAAAAGTTAGAATTAAAGTGGAACTTTTTATCTTCATGGAGAATATTCACAACCATAGTATAACCTTTTCTGTCTTCAACGGAAAAATTTAGATAAAAATCAGAACTGAAGTGGAACCTTTTTATTTTCTCTGGAAAAAATTAGAATTGATCTATAAATTATTTTTTTCTTTGAGAAAATTCAGAAGAAAACTTGAACTTTTCTTCCCTTTATTAAGAAAACTCAGAATTAAAGTGAAACTTTTTAGTTTCAGAAGAGAACTTGACCATTTTTGCACTTCTTTGAGAAAACTCAGAATTAAAGTGGAGCTTTTTATCTTCATGGTGAATATTCACAATAAAAGTGTACATTTTTTCTATCTTCTATGAAAAATTTGGAACAGAACTTTAAATTTTTTCATCTCTTTGTGAAAAATAAGAACTGAAGTGGAAACTTTTCATTTTCTTTGGTAAAGAATAGAATTGATCCGTAACTTATTTCTTTTCATTGAGAAAATTCAGAAGAGAATTTGAACTTTTCTTCACTTCGTTAAGAAAATTTAGAATTACAGTGTAGCTTTTTACCTTCATTGAGAATATTCACATTCAATGTATAACTTTTTTCTATCTTCTACGGAAAAATTTAGAATAGAACTTAAAATTTTTTATGTCTTTGATAATATTAAGAGCTGAAGTGGAAGCTTTTTTATTTTCTTTGGAAAAAATTACAATTGTAATGTAACTTTTTTCTTTACTGTGAGAAAATTTCAGAAGAGAACAACTTGAATTTGTTTATGTCTTTGAGAAAATTAAAAACTGAAGTGGAAGCTTTTTTATTTTCTTTGGAAAAAATTAGAATTGAACTGCAACCTTTTTCTTTTCTTTGAGAAAATTTCAGAAGAGAAAATGAACTTTTCTTCACTTCGTTGAGAAAACTCAGAATTAAAGTGAAACTTATCTCTTCGTTGGGAAAAATTCAGAAGAGAACTCGAACTTCACTCACTTCTTCGAGAAAACTGAGAATTAAAGTGGGTCCTTTTTCTATTCATGGAGAATATTCAGAATCGAAGTATAACTTTTTCCATCTTCTACGAAAAATCTAGAACAGAACTTTCAAATTTTTTCACCTCTTTGAGAAAATTCAGAACTGAGGTGGAACCTTTTTATTTTCATTGGAAATTAGAATTGATCCGTAACTTTTTTCTTCGAGAAAATTCAGAACAGAACTAAAACTTTTCTTTCCTTCATTGAGAAAACTCAGAATTAAAGCAGAATTTTTTTTATCTTGATGGGGAATATTCACATCACAGTATGACTTTTTCTATCTTCAACAGCAAAATTTAGAGTACAACATTAAATTTTTAATGTCTTAGAGAAAATTATGAACTGAAGTGAAACCTATTTTTTATTTTCTTTTACTTTCTCTGGAGAAAATTAGAATTGAACTGTAACTTTTTTCTTTTCATTGTGAAATTTTCAGAAGAGAACTTGAACTTTTCTTCGCCACTTTGAGAAGACTCAGAATTAAAATGGAACTCATTATCTTCATGGCGAATATTCACAATCAAAGTATAACTATTTTGTATCTTTTACGAAAAATTTGGAACAGGACTTTAAATTTTTTTTCACCTCTTTGAGAAAAATCAGAACTTAGGTGGAACCTTTTTATTTTCATTGAAAATTAGAATTGATCCTTAACTTATTTTTTTTTGAGAAAATTCAGAAGGAAGTTGAACTTTTTCTTAACTTTATTGAGAAAACTCGGAATTAAAGTGGGACTTTTTATCTTCAGAAGAGAACTTGAACATTTTTACACTTCTTTGAGAAAACTCAGAATTAAAGTGAAACTCTTTAGCTTTTTGGCGAATATTGGCAATCAAAGTATAACTTTTTTCTATCTTTAACGAGAAATTTAGAACAGAACTTTATGGATGTTCTTATTTCTGAAAACTAAAACCCAACTTTATTAGAAAATCAAATAACATTAATAAAACCAGATGTATTTTAAACGTGGACATTTTTATTTCTGAAAAGTAAAACCCAAGTCTATTAAAAAAATCAAATATTATTAATAAAATCACATGTATTTTAAACGTGGTTGTTCTTATTTCTGAAAACTAAAACCCAACTTTATTAAAAAAATCAAATATTATTAATAAAATTACATATATTTTAAACGTTGGTGATCATATTTCTGAAAACTAAAACCCAACTTTATTTTAAAAAAATCAAGTATTATTAATAAAATCACATTTATTTTAAACGTGGTTGTTCATATTTCTGAAAACTAAGACCCAACTTTATTTTTAAAAAATCCAATATTATTAATAAAATCAGAACCTTTTTTTCACAATGGATGTTTTTTCAAGTAAAAAGTATAGAGCTGCTACATTAAATCAAAGACGAGTAGAAATAAATTTGAATAATTGTTCAAGCGTAAATATTCTGTAAACTTACTTCTATCGTTTTATTTGTTAGTGGCAGCAACCTTTTTTTCCACAAAGAATATTTTTCAAGTAAAAGTAAAGAGCTGCTACATTAAATCAAAGCTGTGCAGAAATAAAGTCGAATAATTGTTCAAGCGTAAATTTTCAGTAAACTTACTTCTGTTTTTATATTTCTTAGAGTGGCAGAAACCTTTTTTTCCGCAATGGATATTTTTTAACTAAAAGTAAAGAACTGCTACATTAAATCAAAGATGTGTAGAAATAAAGTCGAGTAATTTTTCAAGCGTAAATTTTCTGTAGACTTACTCCTATTGTTATGTTTGTTAGAGTAGCAGAAACTTTTTTCCCACTAAGGATATTTTTCAAGTAAAAGTAAACAGCTGCTACATTAAATCAAAGATATGCAGAAATAAAGTTCCTCTTCCGATATACTTTCTTCTTTGGCACAGTGACAAACTATCTGTCTTCATATCAACTAATACTCTATTTATTTTTTTCAAACTCATCTTAAAATTAAAACTTCACCTCTACAACCCAACTTTATTAAAAAATATACAAAAATGTACCCTATGAGGCCTTGGATCATCCCCCACCTCCCTAAAAAATATTAAAGTTAATCATTGGTTTCAGACAACATACACCTGTGACAGGTTAGGAAACCTAGCTCAGGAAAGTCTAAAATAGCAAACTAGACATCTCAAAACACAAGTTTCATGTAACACACACCTACTAAAGGTTAAGAAACCTAGCTAAGAAAAGTCTAAAATAGTAAACCAAACATTCCAAATCATAGATTTCAGACAAGACACATCTACATACGTTAAGAAATATAGCTTAAATGTGAATTTTTTATGCTTCAAGTATGTTTTATGTCATTCTAAGACATGTAAAAAAAAGTTAAACCAAACATTCCAAATCATACATTTCAGAAAACACACATTCACGACTGGCTAAGAAACCTAGGTCAGAAAAGTGCCAAATAGTTGACCAACCACCCCAAATCACAGGTTTCAGACAACACACTTCTACATACTTTTAGGAAATCTAGCTTAAATGTGAGTTTTTATGCTTTAAATATGATTTATGTCATTCTAAGACATGTAAAAAAACTTGAAATAAAATTATCAGGTTAAGAAAAATAAACTTCAAAAAGTATAAAAAATGGGGGGATGGACCCAAAAAGTTGGAGGGATGGGGCCCCTTGGAGGTTGGGGAGAGGGGACCTTGGAGGTTGAGGTCCTTGGTGGCTAGGGTCATTGGTGGTTGCGGTCCTTGATGGTTCAAATCCAGAACCATCTCACTAATCCCGTATTGTGTACTTGTCTATTATAGCGACCAAATCTGTGAAGTAATGCTATGTCAAGTCACTTGTCTCAAACTCTTTCACCCCAAATAATCCCCTAAAATGTCAATTTCTTATGCTTTAAGTATGTTTTAAGTCATTCTCATACATGTAAAAAATTGAAATAAAATTATCATGTTAAAAAGAATAAACTTCAAAAAAGTATGAAAAAAGGGGGCTGGGCCCAAAAAGTTGGAGGGAGGAGGTCCCTTGGAGGTTGGGGAGAAGGGACATTGAAGGTTGAGGTCCTTGGTGGCTAGGGTCATTGGTGGTTGCGATCCTTGACAGTTCAAATCCATAACCATCTTAATAATCCCATGCTGTGTACTTGTTCATTCTAAGACGTGTAAAAAAGCTGAAATAAAACCATCATGTTAAAAAAATAAATTTCAAAAATTATAAAAAAATGAGGAGATGGACCCAAAAATTTGGAGGGAGGGGGCCCCTTGTAGGTTGGGGAGAGGGAACCTTGTCAAAATGTCAATTTTCTATGCTTTAAGTATGTTTTATGTCATCCTAAGAATGTAAAAAAAAAGTTGAAAAGGAAATTATCATGTTGAAAAAAAACTTCAAAAAGGTATAAACAATGGGGGTATGGGCCCAAAAAGTTGGAAGGAGGGGTCCCTTCGAGGTTTGGGAGAGGGGCCTTGGAGGTTGAGGTCCTTGGTGGCTAGGGTCATTGGTGGTTGCGGTCCTTGATGGTTCAAATCAATAACCATCTCACTAATCCCATGTTGTGTACTTGTCTATTATAGCGAGCACAGCCGAGAAGTAAAGCTAGGTCAAGTCACATGTCTCAATCTGTTTCACCCCAAATAATCCCCTAAAATGTCAATTAATCTCTGACGTTTCCTTTGTTCTGGCAACTGTCCATAGATACTTTTGAATTCCCGTGAAGCCTTTTGATTTTTCTGTCAGGACTTCTTACACAATCGAAGCTGTATAAGTTCAACGTAATTCATGTCTGTATCAGTTACACATCATACTGCCGGAGAATTAATGATAATATGCTATCAAGGAATATTCACGAGGTGGAATTGTGTCAACAGAAATTACGTAATATTCAATGCTGAAACTCCAGGGAGTCTGATGATGTTACTCCCGTTAGTATTTCTAGCTCTGTTATTGGTTTAGAAAGAGGGTGTGGTCTTATTCGTCCACGGATTCTAGCCCTCTGATTGGCTGTGACGTCACTCCCGGTCGGAAATCGATACCCCTCTGAAATTCCCAGAAATCTGCTGTGATGTAACACCAGGTCGGATTCAAAGGGCATTGCACTCCCGGTCGTTTAGCAAGGTCCCCCTCTATTTATATAGCGCTGGGCCCTCATAATGCACCAGTACCAAAATTTCACTTTTATAATTATAGTTTTGAAAGATCAAAATCAATCTACTCTTTTTAAACGAGCAACTGTGTTTACTTATGTGTATGTATGTATATTTTTTTTTGAAAACGGCTCTATTTTTTTTAAGTTGGCACCCTGGGATTTTCTGACCTGAAATCAAAACGATCCAAATAGGTCACGAGTATGAGAAAATTCGTTTAGAGCCTTATATTTACCTGGCTCCTGGCATTATATATTAAACAATCAATCAACTTTCAATAGTATTTTTCGGCAGTTTTCATTATTGTAGTTGGTTTTTCTTTTTTTTTTGTCAATATTTTGACGAAGAAAAACCACACCTTAGGACACCTTAGGTTTCAAAATTGTTTTTATTCTTTTAAAAAGGCCCTCTTGTTAATGGTTTGTCCCAACACTTCCAAAACGAGATTTGGCCCGAACTTTCATTTAACCTTTAAGAAGAAAGTTATGTTCAAGCAGTAACTTTCATTTGCGCACTGGAAATATGGTGCACTGGAAATATAATTTCCCATTATTAAAGTATGCCTCGAAAATTAAGTTTAAATAATCATAGTTATGGTAATAAAATTTTCCAAAATAGTAGTTTAACTAATTGCCATTTTTTTTCGTAAATATTTCAGCGGAAATTAAATGACGTACACAATTTTCTCTGAAAAACACCGCAACTGTTAAAATTAATACAGTGCGTTTTTTGAGTTCCAAAAGTTAACTTCATATTACATTCAACTAAATAACTAAAGTTTTTTTTCCATTTTTTTAAACATACAGCAAATCAATTTAGTTAAAAGGAGGTTTAAAATCAATGTCAGAAACATTTTTCTACAATAAGGTGGGAGCCAAAACCCTCTAGCACCCTAATTCCAGTTTAATCTAAATAAAGGGAGATGAAGGATTAGTTCGTATCCAGCCCCCCCACCCCTAACCTTTTCTATACTTATCTGAAGACTGACGAAGAGTTAGACAATTTGGGCATTGAAACGTATCCTTTGAGGCATCTGACAGTGGCAACCTACTTTCCCCACACAACAACCAAATGCAAAGGCCCCTCCCTTAAAATAACTGATACGCAATTATACATCATTGAACATGATTTTATGAAAAGTCATGCGAATGAACTTAGTTAAATCAAACATTAAAGCACATGTAAATATCAACCGTTTATCTTGTGGACTCCGTGACTTCCCAGGAATGAATGCGCCACCGTGCGACAGCAGTTGCTCTGTAATTGGGAAGCTGAATGAAATTTTTTTTATATAATTTTAAATCAATTAGCTGCGTCAGAATTCTCAGTCGATAGCAACTTGGTCCTCTTTGGGACAAAACTACAGTCTGTTGAGACAAAATGGCAGAAAACGCCACTTTCATGTGGTACAATCTTCTTTTTGGCCAATCAAGAAAGGTATTAAAACTTTTAATTTCCAATCAAACGAACCCTCTCTCGATCTCTTAGGTCGATTGTTTCGATATAATCACCCTCCTGAAAAAAAAGGAACAAACAAACAGGCATGCGAGATCTTTCTTATGGGAAAAAAAAAGCAAAATTTCACATTTTTGTAAATAAGAACTAGAAATCTCTACAATAGAGTTTTCTCTGCTGAACTTGATCCTGTGATTTTTGTCAAGGTCACTTGCTTCTTTTTCTTTCTTGTTGGAAAATCAGGGAAATTTTTTCAGGAATGTAGCTTTTGATGGGTAAATTTAAACTTAATGAATTTAAGAATCTTGAATCAGCATAAAAAGCCAATTCTTTTGATGTATTTGTTGGTATCCAAATTTCTTTGTTTAGGAAATTGGTTATTAATAGGCCGAGTCACTCCTAACCTACAGTTCGTTGCCACGAACTATTTCAAATTGATCAGAGGTTCGGAGTAGCCGACCCTGAAGAGACTGTAACTTCATTAGATGAAAAACACAATAATGGAAACAGTGGATTTTACTTACTACCATCGGCTATTGCATCGTCTTTGTTTGACAGTTGAGAACATAATGGTAATTTAACTTGGTATAGTTTGTTATTCATGTCAGTGTAATTTCTGTTTTTATTGTGATGTCAGTTTGTTTAGTTTTCTCTTTCTTTTTCGTTTGTTCTTTGCTTTCTGTTGTTCGTAGTACTTAATAAATCCAAAAACTACTAAGCTTGTTAGAGTAAAAATTAAAATGGAAACTAAGCTATAAAAATATTTTTGTATTGTCCTTGCTTAATTATCCTTTTTATCCTTCGATTTATCCAACAAATTTATCAACAAGTTATCCCTCGAAAATAAATATTTTATTTGTTATCAGCTGGATTCCTGTTAAAGAATTCAATAGAACATTGTCTCTAGAATCAGCTTCTTAAAAGAAATTTTGTTTTTTAATTGTTCAGATGAGCGGTTTGTTAAATTGGTTTGAAGAAAAAGAAGTTTATTTTTCAAACTTTCCGATGAGCGTATTGAAAATTGAAATCTATGAATGTTCCTTTTATTTTGAATTAAATAAAAAAAAAATTTTTAAACTGAAAGTAAGGAGCGACATTAAAACTTAAAACGAACAGAAATTATTCCGTATATGAAAGGGACTGTCCCCTCCTCAACGCCTCGCTCTTTACGCTAAAGTTTTTTATTGTTTTAGAAAATGAAGTTGTGAGACAGAGTCAAACTTAAGCGTATTGAGCGAGGCGTTGAGGAGGGGACAGTCCCTTTCATATACGGAATAATTTCTGTTCGTTTTAAGTTTTAATGTCGCTCCTTACTTTCAGTTTAAAAAACTTGTTTTTTTAATTTAATTTTTGAACGTTTTTGAATAAATGCAGGTTTTGATCTTGGCTCACCGTACATGAATAATTAAAACAAAATTTTCATATTAATTTACTTTTATTTAGTTAAATGGCTTTCTCGAAACTTGTTTAATTTTATTTACGAACGTTTTTATTAGTAATAAATATACGTAACTTACGAATTAACTTACGTAACGAACTTCTATATTCATATATTTTTAATACGTTTATTAGGGGGTTCGCCCCCTAGTCAATACCTTGCTCTTTAAGCGAAAAGTTCGAATTTTGTTCCAATTCTTTTAAAATGACCGCTTAATCACAAAGGCCGTTAATTAGAATAAATAGCTCTTATGAAAGTACTAAAAAATCTTTGGCTTAAAAAGCGAGGCATTGACTACGGGGTGAACCCAATTATATATGTAATATTTTCTGTTCGTTTAAAGTTTCGATGTTGCTGCTGTTGCAGTTGAAATACTTGTTTTTTTATATTAAATTTCTGATCTTTTTTTAAATAATGCTGGGAAGTTCGGCGTCCCCTTCATAGCAATTTTTCTTCCCCCATGAAAACTTCCTACATGGAAATATTCTCCCACATAACCCCAGG
>JAQQPU010014209.1:13001-23062 GCA_029168905.1 Artemia sp. Kazakhstan ARC1039 | reverse complement strand
GTGCTGATAGGGTAGTAAATGAGTTTCTTAAATATGGTGGCTCTGAGGTTAGAAATAAGTTATTGGAGATTATGAATATGATTTTTGAAAAAGGGGAAGTACCTAATGATTTTAGGAAAACCTTAATTAAGCCACTTTATAAGAAAGGTGATAAAAGTGAGTGTGGTAATTATCGAGGCATTAGTCTGGTCTCTGTAGGTAGCAAATTGCTTAGTAATATGATACTTTTTAGACTGAGAGATGCCGTAGACAAAGTTTTAAGAGAAGAGCAGTGCGGTAGAGGATGTGTTGACCAAATTTTCACTCTTAGGTTAATAATTGAGAAGTGCCTAAGTTTTCAAACACCTTTGGTCCTCAGTTTTATAGATTATGAGCAAGCGTTCGATTCTGTTGATAGAGGAGCTTTAGTAAAGGTTTTATCCTTGTATGGTATACCAGACAAATACATTAAAGTGATTAGTGCTATGTACGAGAATAACACTGCTGCGGTTAAGGTAGGAAATGAGGTTAGCAGCTGGTTTTGTATTAAATCAGGAGTTAAGCAGGGTTGTGTTCTATCCCCCTATATATGGATTATTTTGATGGACTTTGTTTTAAGGAGCACAGGAAAGGCAATGAGAGAACACGGAATCAAATGGGGAGGAAAAAGTCTCCTGGACTTAGATTATGCTGATGATTTAAGCATCCTAGATGAAAGTGTGAGCAAAATGAATGAAGTTTTAGAGGTTTTGCGAGTTCAGGGTGCTAGTATTGGTTTGAAAATAATGTTAGGAAGACCAAGTCACTAAGGCTAGGAATAAGTGAAGATGAAAAGGTGACGTTGGGTAATGAAAAGATTGATCAGGTGGGCAGTTTCACTTACCTTGGTAGTATTATTAGTAAAGATGGTGGGAGCAGTGAAGATGTTAAAAATAGAATAGCCAAGGCTCAGGGTGTTTTTTCACAGTTAAAAAAAGTCTAGAAGAATAGGAAGATAAGTCTGCAAACCAAGATTAGAATCTTAGAAGCTACAGTGATGACAGTGGTCAAATATGGCTCTGAAGCATGGACGCTCCGAAAAGCGGATGAAGATTTGCTAGATGTTTTCCAGAGAAATTGCTTAAGGATTGTTCTGGGTACCCGGCTGACTGACCGTATTTCAAACAATAGGCTATACGAAAAATGTGGTTCAATACCGCTTTCTAGGTCTATAATGAAAGAAAGGTTGAGGTGGTTAGGGCATGTTGTTCGGATGAAGGATGACAGATTGCCGAAGATTGTTCTTTTCGGCCAACCATCTAGGGCTAAACGGAAAGCAGGTTGTCCCCGTCTGGGTTGGGAGGACGTCATAAAGAAAGATTTAAAGGAAATGGGAACTTCGTGGGCGGGTGTAAAAAGGGAGGCTTTGAATAGATTGGGGTGGAGGAGGAGCGTGCGTAGCTGTGTTGGCCTCAGGCGGCTTGGTGCTGCGATGAGTTGTTAGTAGTAGTAGTAGTATTGCTGAAAAATTTTCTCAGGCGTACAAATAGAAGGCCAAACTATAAAGTCTTAAAAACCCGAAAAAATTTAAACTATTATTTACTTTTTCCCTGAAAGACTATGTTAATATAAAACGAAAAGAAATTATTTAAAAAGGCTTTTCCACAAAATAAGTTTTTCAATGAAAAGTAAAGAACTCTATTAAACCAAAAATGACTAAAAGTAAAATTAAATGATCTACCAAGCGTGAAACTACCACAAATCAGAGTCGATAAATAAATGAAACCCAAAACGAACAGTAATTACAATAAATAATCGAGTCAAACTCAAAACGAGCAGAAATTAACATGAGTAGGGCTCAAATCCCCTATGCCTTTCCAAGGCCAGAACATAATTTGCACTTTACTGAAAAAAATACAAATGAATGTGCATTGTCAGTTTAATATGCATATACTGATATTTATTAATCAAAATGTTAATATTATTTGATTTATTAAAGCTATAAAGATAAAAACATTTATATTTTTTTCAGTAAAGTGCAAATTATGTTCTGGCCTTGGGAAGGCATAGGGGCTATTGCTTTAGGCTGGTCTGTTTTCTATGAGCACTAAGTTCATATCCTTCTATAGAGTTTTCTCATATTGTTGCTGCAACTGTCCAAACAACAAGATAAACACGAAGGAACAGAGCACGGTCCAGTTATCTTGAGATTAGCAAGTCAGGAACAAAGTACTTGAAGAACAGCTTTATCTTGCGTTGCTCTTCAATCTGGAATGATCTTCTTGAGGAAGTTATCCCACAGAGTTTCTTTATTAACCGTTTCAAAAGAATATTTAATGGCTATCTAAAAACCTCGATAAAAGACTAGCAGCAAACCAAATATTTAACTATATCTGTCGCCATGAATTTAGGAATAAAAATAAATAGAGTAAAGGCTATTCCGTGACAGCAAGCTTAATCTTAGAAATGGAAAAGACTGTAAGATACACGAAAACAATATTATTTCTTACTGTTGAGTGTCCATGGTTCAGTTATGAACTCGCTGAGTGCAACAATAGTATAACTAGAATTCTCCATTTTGAACCGGAACAGCGAAGAATTCGATACTCCACTTCTCTTTTGAAATATTATACCAAAAACAGATCATAAGAAAAATATTTGAGAATACTTTCACTATTTTGAAAGGACTAAAACACGTTCTTTTGTGTGCACAGGAAGCATTCCAAATCGCAAATAGAACCCCTGTGATATCGGCTAAGGGAGAAAGAATATGTAGCAACCTTAAACGGGTGAAAACTGTTCTTAGGTCTATGATACACGAAAAAAAAAATTTACCCCCTTCTGACCCTAGCCTGCAAGAATGATTTTTTGGAACAGTGTGACCTATCTCAAATAGTTCAAAAGTGGAAAGGAATGAGAACTGGGGAGATTTTTATCTAATCATGATCTTACATGCATTACGGGATCTCTATATATTACGTTTTATACAAAGGCTGTTATTTTCTTCTTTTTTTTGGGGGGGGGGAGAAACTTGGTAATAACAAGGTAGCATACGAGACTTCACTCTCTCCTCTAATAAAAAAAAAGGACAGGTAGCACGTTCCTCGTGTTACATGTCTTTAATTATTTAATTTTCATTGTGACTGATTGTCACTTTAAATGAATACGAATAAGATATACGATTTCTCTCAAAATTTATTTAAGGTATAGTAAAACGTAAAAATAATTGACACGGTTCAAGAAAAAACTTAAAAAAAAAAACAGAAAAAAGGCACTATTTAAAATAATTATTTTTGGTATTTCACTTTGGCCACAAAGCCAGTTTCGCTAGTAACAGTAAAAGTAACCACTTTGGTTCGCCCATTTGGTAGTAAGACTTTATAACTTCCTTTGGTGAGTAATCCATCGCTACTAACTTCATCATGAGCAACGTCTATTCCATTTTTACTGTCGTTAACTGCCCATCCAAAAGCATATGGCATGGGCATCATCGTCGCTGGCGCTGGTTCCTAAAATTGATTGAAGATACAGTTTTCTCAAGATTTGTATCTATTATTAAATTACGTCTTATTACTTAGTAAAAAATAGGTAGATATAGCAATTTGGTTTTAAATGAACCCTTAAACGACTCTCTTTAATGTTTCAGTGCCCCACAAGTAAAAAGGAGACATAATACTGCATCCTGCGTGAAAAAACAACAATTTTTCCAGCTGCTCAACAGAGGGGGGTTGTAATTCTCCTAAGCGGGTTATTGGGTCTCGTGATTCTGGTGGTGCTGCTTTCAATTCGATTCAACACTACTTTGGGGGTCTCAGTCTTTTTTTGAAACTCCTTCAAATTTGTTATCGGAACAAGCTTTTATCATTAAAATTAATCTATTACTTACCATTTCCAAATCAACTTCAAATGATGATTATTGTTCACCTGACAGTTATTTTCAAAACAGGTTCTTACATTTTTAGTTACTATAGGCTAGAATTTGTTCTTTACTTGGTTGGCCCTAAGGGAGCAACCATGATAATATTGTTGTCCATATTGAAGTTTCACATATTAAAGTAATTGGCCGAGCCACAGTTTAGTCACACTGACATAAACAGAGTTAAGCACAGTTTCACTGTCGCTAAAGCCATATTTATAATAAGGTGCGGCTAATGTTTAAATTGGGATTCAGCTAGTTTTAGACTCGTCCAGCTTGTAACAAGCCTAATCCAACTAAAACCCTAAACTCAAGTGCATATTATTTTCATTTAATTAATATAGTTTATTCAGTCGATTATATTGAAATTTTACTGAAGCTCAGACAATTAGAGAGACTCATTGTCAATCATTAGCTATACAATAAATTAGTGTTTAAATAATCCTATTGTATCAAAGCAAAATTGATTTTCATTTGGTAATATAGGCCTAGAGTCCGATCTTAGCATCCGTAAATCCCAGAATTGGATGAAGATTATGTTTTAGCATCTCCACAACTGACCAAATAAGAAGAAGAAGATAAAGGGAATTTAACTTAGAGACTTAATTGTATATTCAACTAGAGTAATAAATTTAATTTTACTCTGTGTGATTCTTCAGGGTCTGAACCTCAGAGTCTGTGATTTAATTATGATTTAATTGAGTAAGTAACTTAATTGTATGGTCAACCTAAGCCAGAGTCTCTGTCTAAAACTTTTCCTGTTAAAACATCAGGATGTCTTGATCTTTCATGACTTCATGATTGGAACTCTATGACCTTTGTGAGGCGAAGGGGCTGGTGCATTTTAAATGTAAAATTCAATTAATTTCTAATAAAACACAAGTTATGTTGTACCTGATATAAAATATGATACTGAATCTGATATTTTTTTATCGAACTGTATAAAAATTACTCTAGGTAATAGTCCAAGGGATTTACAATAAGGAACACTAAAAATGTTCATCCCAATTTCTAGGGCTACATTGAATGACACACCAATGATGTTAGATTATGTTTTACAGAAGATGAGTCACCAAAAAAGTTTGCGCTTTCGGAATCCATCTCTGTCCAACTGAAAAGCGAGACGTTCTTGAATGTGGCAGAGAGAAGTAATAAAGAAAGGAAACATTTTAAAAGAAAGTTTTTTAAAGGAAAGAGGAACTTCATGGGAGGAAACTTCAATGAGTGAAGCTGTGAATGAAACGAGGAAGAGGAATAGAAATTTGAAGCAATGTTGACCTCAGGCAGTTCGATTTGCAATAATTTTTCAGTAGTAGTAGCGGTTTCGGATCTTTCATGACTTCATGTTTGGAACTATATGATCTTTGTGAGGCGAAGGGGCTGGTGAATTTTAAACGTAAAATTCAATTAATTTCTAATAAAACACAAGTTATGTTGTACCTGATATAAAATATGACACTGAATGTGATATTTTTTTTTATCGAACTGTATAAAAATTGCTCTAGGTAATAGTCCAAGGGATTTACAATAAGGAACACTAAAAATTTTCATCCCACTTTCTAGGGCTACATTGAAGGACACACCAATGATGTTAGGTTATCTTTTACAGAAGACGAGTCACCAAAAAAGTTTGCGCTTTCGGAATCCATCTCGGGCCAACTGAAAAGCGAGACGTTCTTGAATGTGGCAGAGAGAAGTAATAAAGAAAGGAAACATTTTAAAAGAAAGTTTTTTAAAGGAAAGAGGAACTTCATGGGAGGAAACTTCAATGAGTGAAGCTGCGAATGAAACGAAGAAGAGGAATAGAATTTGAAGCAGTGTTGGCCTCAGACAGTTTGATTTGCAATAATTTTTCAGCAGTAGTAGCGGTGGTGGAAAGAAAATACTCACTGATATTACAGGCGAGAATTGTAATTTTGCATCATCAAGGTTCATTGGCTCATTTAGCAATTCCATAGTTTCTTCTTGGTTTGAGGGCTCACTTGGTAACTCATAAAGTCCGCTTGGAACTAATGGAGGTGGGTCATAGTTGTATTGAGGAAGAGCAATTGTAACAGATATACCGGCAGCCAGAAGCAAGAAAGCCTGAAACAAAACTCATATTAATAGCGAATCATTTCAGAAACAACTTATTCTATGTAAAATTATTTTTAATGAACATATTACAGAATTATCCTAGATGCATAGATTTGAATCTCCCTTTGAGGAATCAGAGAAACCAGAATAGATGATAAATTATGATAAAGATAGCTACATCAATTGGACCTGATGTTTAGTTTCTTTTAAAACAAATGAAGTGAGTGGGGATACTGCTGTTCGGAACAATGTGCAAAAAAGCAAGGGATGCAGTATCAATCAGTTGAATGACCTCGTAATTCGCATACTAAAACTAGCTTAAGATCAAATCTTTTATACAACGGCCATATTTTAGTATGTTAGCGAATTCTTAACTTTTGTTTGTGACCCTGAAATTGTTTAAGACATGAAAATAATCGAAAGAAAAATCAGAAAAAAAGCTATTGCAGCGAAAACAAAATTGGCAAACTAAATGCAGATGTAGGTGTAAGGAATACTGAAATAAGGGTGTTTATTATTTAGCAATTATCATACACGTTATTGTTTTGCCATTTAGGGTTATCTAATGTGAGTTATTTGATGCTTGGATTTGCTCTCACTACTGTCACGACTTTGGAATTGGTATATTCAAGGATAGAAATCAAAACCCAAAAATTGGTATCTAATTACAATGTATGTGTGTTTTCTATTTTAAAAAAGTTCTTTTCCAAGCAAAAGTGAAGAACAGCTTCAATACTTAAAACTAAAAGAAATCATCATGCGCATGATTCTATGAACCTTATGAAGATTATGAAAAAATTACACCCATAACCATCATCCACTTTACCATGTTATACCCATCACATGTTGAACCGTAGCATAAAGAGTTGTGGGCATAAAGAGAAGTCTATAGTCTAGATTCTACCTATAACTATGTTCTTTAGTACCATGGTAAACCTATTCAGTTTTGAAACTTAAGCGTAAAGAATAGAGGGTCTTAGGGGAGCGCTAAACCCTTTTATATATGGGTGACTAATGTTTTTTTGTTTTTTTTAGCTACATTTTTCATATAAAACTTATTTTCCTGCAATTCTACTAATGTTAAATATATGTTATAAAATTATCATAAATTTTAGGTGGCTTGCTAAACCATTGACCCCTTCATTCTTTTATTCTAAGGTTTAAGTTTGCTTATGACGTTGCTCGGAAACTATGGTAGTCCCTGAAAAAAGTTACCCCTAAACCAAATTTCTTTAAGCATATAAATATGATCTTTTATTCAACACTGAAAATGTTTGTGCAACATAGGTATCCAAACTCACTCCTCCGAATTAACTGAGGTTGGGGGGGGGGGAGATCCGCCTCTTTCTATAACTGATCTGAAGAGTCTCCCACGAAAAGTTGGAAAAATAGGGCCTGAGATAACACTTCTAGAGGCTTCAAGCACCCCTTCACCCATAAGTTCAAACCCACCCACGCTTAACTTGTGCGTAACTATGCAACACTATAAATGTTAGCGCTGTTGTATAAATGTCTGTAACAACCGTTCATTTTGTATACGCTGCATTAATATTTAGAAGCGAATGTGCCACAGCACGGCAATATGGCTTCTGAAACTTAGCTTTTCGATAAGTTAAAATCAATGGGTTAACTCATAATTTTTGTTTCATCAAATTTCGCCTCATTTTGGGTTAAAATTGTTTGTCAGCAACCCAGCATACAATAAACTAGTCTTTTGCTGCGGCCCAATCTCTATATTTTTTTTAAAGCCCTAACATTTCAAAATTTTCTTTCAATTCGCCCCTCTCTCGTTATTCTGTGTTTAATAGTTTGACATAATCAACCTTGCTGCTGAAAAAAAAATAAATAAATAACACCGTGCAGATTCTTCTATGGAGAAAATTAAATTTGTATTTCTGTAGACAGGAGCTTTAACATTGCGTCTTACGGTTCCAAGAAATATTGAATGTAAATATGGAGCTTACATCAAGATAACATCCGTTTTTGGGGTGTCTACCCCCCTTCCTTTCAAAATAACGCCAATGCTCCTATGCTAGTTAAATTAAGTTGGAAAATTAGACTCTATTGTTGTTATAAATTGTTTGCAAAATTATTTTTTTAGAGTTTAGATTTCCATTGATAAAAGTCGATCCTTGCTTATTGTGCATTCCTATAAACGGTTTGATATGATAAAATACAAGAAATAAATAATCTTAACGTTCAAGACCGAATATCCAAAAAGGCTAAGCGAACAAATTAAGGCTCTAAGCTTATCTAATGATGTTAGATTAAAGTTTTCTAAAAAAAAAAAAAAAATCAATTTGGTTTCAAATCTGGCATTGCTAAAACCTAGGAAACATTCCTGGGAATCGTTTCTTAGAAATTTGGAAGAAAGGTCAATGGTATTAACATAAGGTTATGCAAAAAAAAATCCGTTAGTGCATGTCATCCAAAGCTCTGGGAAGCCAGAATATCTTTATTGGTAGTATGGGGTCTGATGTTCGACAAACACATATTTAGGATAAAACATATCATTTTTGGATGATTTAATTTATTTTTCTACATCCCCTTTTTTTTATAAGGTGCTCCTATTTTTAAGGTTATCTTTTAGCAAATTTGGCAAAAGACAATTTATCAACCTTCCTACCTTAAAAACAAAAGAGTTCCAAGTGGTTTTTCCTTAAAACAAGAAAACTTATTCAGTTTTGAGTTATAAGCCGGGGGCGATGCTACCTTATAAGGGATAGATACTATTCCTTGAAATTATCTCTGTTTGAACTAAAAGAATTACAATTATTAATATCTTGGAGGTTAAACTATGACTTATGTACAAAAAGAAATGCGATCGACTTCTGCCTTACACAAGAACTCGGTCCTTTTTGGGATTTGGATCAATGCTCCTTTAAAAACTAGAATTTATCCTCAACTTAAATTATTTCATTGGAACTGAAAAAATTCTATTCCTTTATTTTCGGATGCTACACTAAAATTTTCATCCAAAATTAGGATTACTTGGTTTCTAGGTCATTTTGAGCAATTTTTCGTCGGAAACTAACTGGTTTACCTTGCCTAAACCCATGCTGTGAAATTTTTCACAGAACAAATATTTCAACAGAATAAATGTCTTCCTGTTTAACACATTATCTCGCCACACTGATCCAATACAACAGATTCTTGACCTATAGGTTCTTAACTTAAATTAAATAAAAAAAAACAAGTTTTTTTAACTGAAAGTAAGGAGCGACATTAAAACTTAAAACGAACAGAAATTATTCCGTATATGAAAGGGGCTGTCCCCTCCTCAACGCCTCGCCCTTTACGCTAAAGTTTTTTATTGTTAAAAAAAATAGAGTTGTGAGAAAGTCAAACTTTAGCGTAAAGAGCAAGGCGTTGAGGAGGGGACAGCCCCTTTCATATACGGAATAATTTCTGTTCGTTTTAAGTTTTAATGTCGCTCCTTACTTTCAGTTAAAAAAACTTGTTTTTTTATTTAATTTTTGAACGTTTTTGAATAAATGCAGGTTTTGATCTTGGCTCAGAGTACATGAATAATTAAAACAAAATTTTCCTATTAATTTACTTTTATTTGGTTAGATGGCTTTCTCGAAACTTGTTTCATTTTATTAAGGAATGTTTTTATTAGTAATAAATATACGTAACTTACGAATTAACTTACGTAGCGAACTTCTATATTCATATATTTTTAATACATATATTAGGGGGTTTGCCCCCTAGTCAATACCTTGCTCTTTAAGCGAAAGTTCAAATTTTGTTCCAATTCTTTAAAAATGACCGCTTAATCACAAAGGCCGTTAATTAGAATAAATAGCTCTTATGAAAGTACTAAAAAATCTCTGGCTTAAAGAGTGAGGTATTGACTAGGGGGTGAACCTAATTATATATGTGATATTTTCTGTTCGTTTAAAATTTTGATGTTGCTAAAGTTGCAGTTGAAAAACTTGTTTTTTTATATTTAATTTCTGATCTTTTTTTAAATAATGCTGGGAAGTCCGGCGTCCCCTTCATAGCAATCTCCCTTCCCCCATGAAAACTTCCTTCATGGAAAAATCCTCCTACATAACCCCCGACCCCAGGCACGTACGCAGGAATTTGTTTCGGGGGGGGGGGGGTC